>CAMPDV010003266.1:0-48710 GCA_946699065.1 Loxodes magnus | reverse complement strand
ATTCGATAAGCTTTTTATTTTCATTATAAGGTTTTTTAATGCTCATGTTAATTAATTCGAATATATGAGTTTAGTTATGCAATGAATGATGAATGTTATAATGCCTAAATAACTATATTTCTTTATTTTAGTGTAAAGTTACATCCTTTCAAGTTTATAAAGCTAATTATTATCTGATCTTTTCCCTAATAATTGCTAAGAGCTTTTTTCAGTTTAGAGTAAGAAAATTTAACCTCAGATATTCTATTTAGATGACTAATAGCCTAAGCATATGTATTGCTTATTTTATTAATATAAGGAAAAGATAAAAGAGAATAAACTAATCAAATGCAAGCTTCATACAAAAGCTTTCAGATTTATTAATTAAGAAGATTGACAATATAGCAATCTTCTATAATCTTTAGCAAAGCCAATTTTTAGTTTACTGCCACATGATCAAAGCATTTATCTATAAATAACATAACCTAATATCTTCACACAGCTGACTTATTTTTTATAAATTTGCCTTCTTTTCAGACTAGTTTGAATCATTCCCAGTGAATTCATGTAAATTTACTATTTATAAATGATATCAAATAAACCCAAAAAAAGGAAGATAATTAAAAAACTATAACTAGAATAGAAAACTAATGCTTAACTTTAGATCTAATATGCTTAAGATAATTTTATATAATTTACTTATACTTAAAGCCAAATTTTTCAACTTATAAGGATTTTATTCCATAAATCTATCTTTGTTGCTTCATAAGGATTAAATAATATTAGTTATGCTTTTAGTTGTATGAATATTAAAGTAGGTTCTACTTATTTTTTCAATGTTAAGGTTTATCTTAGAGCTTTAGTATTTATTAGGTAAGCTTAACTAGCTTAAAATAGTTGATATAGAATAAAAAATAAAATTTAACTATAAAAGATGTAAGGGTTCAGATGGGGATTTTTCACGACTCCAAAAAAGTAGGAGTTAAGATTGTCTTAGAGAAACTAAGATCAGAAAAAGGGATCAAAAAGGTTGCCCATTAAATCGAATCTCCCATTTCTGAAGAAAAGTCTAGAGAATAGTCTTTAAAATATTATGCACTCGGAAGAATCGAATTTATCATCAAGCTGTAAATAAATTATGATTAGCTGATAAAAGTGGTGTTTACTCCAGTAAAAGGTCAAAAATTGAAGAATATAGTAAGAAATTAATGGAAAAACTTGAAATTGCAGAGGAATTAGAACCAAGATTCATTGTCTAAGAAAGAGACCTTAATGTATTTAAAAATTTTTCCTAAAACCAGAACAGTTAATCATAAAATAGCAATAGAAGCAAAAAAAACTGAGTAACAAGAAAGAAAAAAATAGAAGAAGATCAACAAAAATTGCAGTAATAAATGAAATTAAGAGAGAAAGGAAATTATCAAATGATAATTGAAGGGAAAAAATTAAAGTTTTAAATCTAAATTAGTAACAAAAAGATTCTATTACTGTAAATCTACAATATATCTATGAAATTTATGATATAAATTTTACAACTTCGATTAGAGTACTAAAACTTGTTGAAGAAGTTGGAGAACAAAAGAAGAGACAATATTAGCTACTATAAAAAGAAAAAGAGAATTATTATGTTGAAACAAATTCAGAAAAATTTATAAGAAAAGGATACCAAGTATTATACATGTAAAAGAACGCCTCAAGGACTATATGCATAGCAAAGAGAAGAATTGCAGAGACTTTCAAACTTTTATATTTAGCCTCTAAAACAATCTAGAGGTTGGTGGAAAGAGGTCGAAATACTTCCAAAAACGCTAAAAATTTAACCATTTCTTGTCTTTTCTTGATCTTTTTTCTAATATAAAATCTAATATATAGACTATATTTTAAAGCAAAATACTTTTTTATATATTTCTACTTCGATGAGACAAATCTACTCTAAGTTTTCTCATTTAAAATTAGATAAATGATGAAATATTGAAATGTAAGAAAAGCAAAGAAATATTTAAAAGTTAGATCAGACATAAAATTATAAAGAAACCTGCTTAGGACTTATGATAAATATGTGAATAATTAGCAAGTTAATTAAGAGTTATATTTATCACAATAGTTTGACTTAAAAGATAGTAATATCAAAGTAATCTTCAAGCTTACATTTTAAAAACACTTTCAGTTCTAATTTCTATTCTTTACTATATAGATATAACTTTAAAAAGGTATTTATTCTATCAGTGTTAATTTCATTCTATTAACTATATAAAATATTAAAGTATTTATCTTTAACAGGGAAGTTATTAATATATATAATAATAACTTATTTATAAGATTATAGATTACCACTTCATTATAGCTGAATGACTACCTTATATATCTTTTTTTGCTTTAAAGTTAAACTAAACAATTATACTTTTTCATATCTTTTTTCCTTTTTATCTTCAAATTAGCAGAATTAGGTAATTTAGAAAAAAGCAAATTAACAAATTACTCATTTCAGGTTCTTAAGTTTTATCCTAGTCTATTTTCTAACTTCTAATTAATGTATAGCTAGCATAGCTAGCTATATTATACTCGGTTAAAATATTAAAATACCAGCTAAATGAGCAGCATTTATTAAACTATTACTCTATTTATGAGTAACTAGCTATCTTTTGATAGAGCACATAAGTTAGAGTATTAGAGGTTAATTATTTGCTAGTGCTTCAAAAGGAAATTAAATTATCTATTCTCCTTTAATTTTCTTGGGTTAGAAAGAGTTTATAATAGAAATCTAAAACTACTTTTAAAAGAAAAAATTAAAATTAAATAACTAAGACTAAGAGTAAAAAGACCCCTTAATATAAAAGGATTGAAGCAGTTTAGCAAAGATTATACCTTTTTTAGTGGAACGTGTTTAAAGGATAATTCAATCAGATTACAATCAACTTAAAATGCTAATAGATCATTATCTTTTATAATTAAACCTTAATACAGAAAGGACAGAAACTATCTTTCTAGTTTATATGTAAAATAACCATATAAAGACTAAGTAAAGTTATGCATATGCATATGCTCACAGTCAGATGTAAAATTAAAGACTAATAGACACACATTGGATCAAATTTTAATAATTAAAAAGAATTCAGAACCTGTATTAATGAGATTAGCTACCTAAAAGGAAAGGTATATTGAAAATATAGTGATATAATAAACATAAAGGTATAAATAAAATTCAATTATTTAAAATTGAAGACATGAGTTCATTTTTTTATTTAGAAAAAGTTAAATTTAATTATGTGAATGTTTGGATTTAAATTAGTATGCCTTATATTAGTAAAAAGACATCTATCTCTTTATAGTTTTCTTTAGTTTATATAAGTAAAATTAAAGAAGAACTAATTGAAGGATTATATATGATTAGATAGGCTTTATTTAATTGTGCATAGAAAGAAAAAAAAGATTAAAGGAAGGTTAAAGAAAGGTTAAAGTATTAGAATCATTTTCTTTAACCATAAATGAAGAAAGAGTATTTTAGCTAAACAATTTGGCATAATCAGCCATTTAAATATTTTCCTTTTGAACTTAAGATTGTTATTCTGGTTCTTAATAAATCTATATAATACAGACTCCTTTTGTATTTAAATTAGCAGAGAATGATACAAATAGTGATATATAAATTGTGCATGTTTGACTTAGTTAAAATATAAATAATAAAAACCTAAAAGATTCGAGCTATTTTTAGAAATTTATAAGCTAATCTCATTTCGCTCATTTATTCAGCCTTATAAAATTATTTTTTTATCATAGTGAGAAGCAAAATATGAGCAAGGTATTTTTAACTTAATAGTTTAAGGTATAATATCTGCTTTATAAATATACAGTTACTTAATAGAGTCCTTTGACTCTTAATTGTTAATTAGAAGGTCTTAAACTAGATGATAACTACATATATCCAAGTATTTATTATGGACTCAAAGAAATAAGCAGAATTCTTACCTGGTATTTAATTATTTTCCTTTTTGGGAATAATTTATAAGCTAAAAATAGAAGCAAAATCACCAAAAGGCTTCGTTTAAAATATACGCTTCAAATTAAAAATTTCTTTGAGTAAGTTTGATAACCATTATTGAGGAAAAGATTCAAGCATTTCATAATAGAAAACTCTCAATATTCATTTTGTAAGAGATTAGAGAAAATTTAGAAAAAAGAACTAAGGAAAAATAATAAAAGACATCCATTTTAAATAGTTTGGTATGCTTTTAAATTATAATTACAATGAAATAATTTTAACTATATTTGTATTTAACTAAGTATAAAGGAATAAATTCATTTTGCTAATTAAGGTATCAATAGCATATTACTGTATTTTGTTTAATATAAATGGGAGGAAGTTGTTGTGGATAAAATTTGAAGAGAATGGAAAGCTCTTTCAAAACTCGAGGGGAGAAAAATGATTAGAAGGAGAGAATAAGGCAGTTTGTAGAACTTAACTTTTTAAGTTTCTTTACTAGTAGTGTAGTAAGAATGATATTCAGATTAAAATACCTAAAACATATACAGCTGCTTTTGATGCAAATATGCCAATAATGTTCTATAATATTAAAAAAGGATTTATTTAAATATCCAAGGTATCAGAAACTAAAATTGCTGAGGATTTTAGCAAGTATGAAAGGAAAAATAATCCTTTTCCTGCAGGAGTTGTTAAAATAGTACTTGCAGTTAAATGGAAGTAAGATGTATGCTTTCCACTGATGACTGCTTAAGAAACTATGGAAGTTTGGAATTTTTGTATTAAAAGACAAGTTCCTTGTGTTTTCTAGAAGTATATAATTCCTAAAAATAAATCAGCATAGATTTAGAGATCAATATACTAGACAAAAGTGCTTAAAAAGAAAGATGAATGTTAGTTTATAAAAGCCTTGATAGTATACAACTATGATGTTTGAATAAAGTAGTAAATTAATAAACTAAGACGGGAATGAAAAAACAAGATTAATAAAGGAAATTATTCTAGCAATCTAAAACTAAGCAATGAAGTACTAAATATACTAACTAGCTAATTAGGATTGCACCAAGAAAAAATATTTAATTCCTAATCCAACAAACTGAAATGCTGAGCCACCATGTCTAATTTATAAGAAATTAGAGTAAAGCTAAAGTTACCAATAGTTTGAGTTAGTGGATTTCCCAGATGTAGACATAGCTTTAGGTAAAATAAAAGAAATATTTGATAAAATTATTCTAAAGGAAAGCAATGAAAAGGTTAAATACTTAAGAGCTAACTTTATAATAGATGCCAAAATAGAGATTAAACCTTATAAACCTCAAGGATTGAAGTACTAATTATGTTTACTATCAAAGACATCTTTTATTCTAAATCTAAGAAATAGCTTAAAAAGGTGCAAATATAGTTTAACTACCAACTAAAACTAATGAGACACTGAATGTGTCTTAGTGAGATAGTTCAGATTAAGAAAATTCTTTCCATAAAAAGTTTGCAAGCTTTTGTTTCCTTGAAAAGCTCAAGACTAGCAAGGGTAGTAAAAATTAATTGAAGCTAATTTAAAGCAAACATAGGTAGTCATTTTAAATGTAAGACAAAAATGAGTAAAGAGACTAGAACATTGTTTAGCAACGTTTTTCGCAGTAAGAGATAAAATAGATATCGCCTAAGAAAAGAATATCGCTAAAATTTTTTAAAACTAGCATACTCCTTCAAATATAGTTAATAAAGAATCCGGTAATGAAACTCCAGTTTCTTAAAGTTCTTAATCCTAGTAAGAACGAAAGCTCTCTAGTGATTTAGAAGGAGCTTCAAATATAATAAGCTCTACTGATTCGATAATAACTCAAAAAGAGAAGACAAATATTAAAAGTATTTCTAATAAACCATTAATGATAAAACTAGTCCTTAAAACTTAATCTCAAGATAAGGAAATTTCTAACGTAAAGATGCACAAAAAGGACAGTTAAAGCAAGTTAGAAATTAGCGATTAACTTCAATAACTAGAACTATGCAAAGAATTTTAACAGTAAAAGGTAAAATCTAAAAAAATAATAAAAAGTATTAATTAAAAGGATTCCAGTAAATAGAATTAAAATACTGATTTTTTGCCTTAGAAAAGCTTGTCTTAAAAATAATTATGAAGCTTAGAGTCTCCCTAAAAGCTACAATAATCCATAAACAAGATATTTAAAAGGAAATAAACACTTTAAAGGACTATTGATCATACTAACTACCAATCAAGCCAGATTTTAGAACAAAAGACATAGTAATAAGAATAAAGAAGAAAGAGAAAAGATCTTCAGATTTTGATTGAGAATTAATAGAAAATATGTCAAACTTAAACTTTTCAACTGAGAATCCTATTCTGTTCTTTATTAGCTGTAAAATGAAGAACAATAAATTAAATAAAAATTTCCGAAAAAAATACAATCCTAAAATACTTTTCTAGATAAGTTTAAAGACCTTGAAGTAAGACAAATTATTAGGAAGAAGATTAGAGAAATTTTATAAAGAGACAATATCAATAGCATTAGACTGAAGAATCTTTGCCCTAGATAAGTAGAAAATAAAAGTATAATACAAGTTCCGTTTAATATAAAAGAAGACCTTAGTCAATTAATATTCCTAAAATATAAACCAGACTAGTTGAAGCTTGCCATTCTTTTGAGTTTTCATAATTTAATATACAGTAAATACCAAAACCTCCTGCTTTAAATAAAATGACATTAAGCCAGCAGTTTGAAGGCATCATAAAATAAGGCATAAAAAAATAGTTAAGAAAGTAACAAGAAAAGGAGTAAACAAAATGGCAATGGTAAGATTATTATTCAGTATATGAAAGAAAGTTCAGTGGATCATTGTATGCAGATTGATTAAATATAAATTCTAAAACTTATTTAATTTATATTCTCACAGTACATCTCTATTAAGTTAAATGTATAAACCATAACTAAAAATACTAAATAAAGCACGCATTCTAAGTTCAATCTTTATCTTAAACTTCTAAGATTAAGCAAGTAAAGCAAACTTAAAATATTATGATCACATTTAATAAGATTCTTTATTAGGGTAATTCAATGATAGTGCAAGTTAGATAATTACATCAAGATATTCTGAATTATTTTCACTACATTGCAAAGAAGCTTCATATGATAACTGATTATTATCATTATATAGTATACTCATTATAATATAGCTTCTGGATTTAAATTCTCTTTTTAATAACATTTTTTTAATTTTCAGATAACCAAATTTCAAAAGAGATACCTGCGAATAAAAAGCGAAAATGAAAAATTTATCTATTTAGTTAATTTTATGAGAAGTTTTAACTAAAAAGAGGGATTAAAACTAGCAAAATTCTTAAGAATAAGTGTATGATAAATGATGGACTTTTAATAAAATATAGAAGACTATGAAAATTATCAATTTTTAGCTTGCTTTAAATTTTGTTACTTAGAAGTTTATAAATATCTAAGTTAAGATTGATTTCTTTAGTATAAGCTTATAAAATGTGTATAGGCAGAGTAATTTGAAGATTGTCTCTTATTTATTAAGATTCAGGTAAAGTTTTATTTCTGGCATTTTTAAACATCCTAATAGTCTAAGAATGGCATTGGCTGCTAAAAGTTCAGAAGATATTAATTAGCTTTAATTGAGGAAGTAAGAATTAATAATTTTATATTTTTACTTGCAACTTCCCTTTTTGACTTCGTCTTATGGTAACTTTGTATCTTAATATATCAAACACTTTTCGAAAATCAAATTCGTTCATTTTTTAGGTATTTTTTAAATAAAAATAAGCTTTATTCAAGAACTCGTGGAACTTTGTTTGACTTAAATTGTTTTCTGTCATTAGTTTATAAAATCTCAATATGTATATTAAGCATTAAATCTCAAAATTGCTTCACAAAAATTGACCCCAATAAAACAAATTCTAAGAGAACTAGACGACCAACTTGCATATAAAGCTTTATAAAATAAAGCAGAATAGCATTTACTTTAACTTAATGAAATCATACAAAGCATATTAAGACAGACAGTAATGAGGAAGACCTGGATACTGAAGTCAATATTTAAATTTTATAAGTCTTTGATTATATGAAACAATCCAAATTGCAATTTAAAACTTTCATATTAGAGTATGCTTGAAGAGTAAATTTACCTTTCGTCCATATTTAAATGAATTATCAAGTTAGAAACTCTAGGAAGCATAAATAAAGCAGTTATTATAGAATCGACTCTTTTTCAATTAAAATTGGCAAGCCCACGACTTTAACTTCTAAGAAAGCCCTCATCAATTTTATATTCTAGCTCTTAAGTTTGAATCATAGTCATAAATTAATCAAATTTGTCTATTATCTTGCAGATTTAAAAATTAAAATCCTTTTATTTGATTGTAAAGTATATTATTTAGTTTCAAGTAACTAAGGAAAATTATGAAAACTCATATAATCAAAAAGCAAGTTTGAAAGCTAAGGATAATAAAACTTTAATACATTAAGTACGAAAATAAGTCTCTGAAATCTTAGCAAAAGAGTTAGTATGTCAGTATTATTCTTCTATGCAACACAAAAGTATTAAAGCAGTACGCTTGGAAAAGAAATAAAGCTATATATGCCTATAATAAGAAGATTCTAAGTCTTTTATTTTTATCGACTTTCAAATTTTAAAATTGATTCTAAAGCTCCAACCCTACAAAAATCATATACATAAGCAAATGAATAGTAAAATATTACTTTAACTATAAAATAACTAAGAGATAATAATTTTGCTTACGTTAGTTAAAATTTTAGCATTTGTAAGATATAGCTTGAAATAGTCAAAAGTTGATATAATTAAAGATTTATAAAATTAACTATAAAAACTTTGGTTAGATTGTAGAATTTATAAGAGTCAACTACTTAGTTAAGATCAACAAAGACAGATAATATAAATCATTATTGGAGAAGCTTCTTTTCACAATTATTTATGTTTGTAATTCTCTAATCTAGTGATATAGGCTTATGGTTTCAAGCAATATTAGTTAGAAATAAAGCTAGCAAAGTATAAATAGGATGCTTTTTAATATTTATTAAAGCTTCGAAGTAGTGAAATTTAATTAAAAGACTTTCTAGTTTTAAAGCATAAGAATGACTTTGAAATTAAGTGAGATATATCTTAAATTACCAAAAATGTATTAAAGAAGAATGATTTATTGCTAGAAGGATAAAAAGAGATATTGAAGTAAAAGTTTAAGATTTGCTACTTAGCAATCCTAAATAGACAAAGCAAAAAGGCAATTTTCTATTAAAATTAGTTGCAGAAAAAGGACTTAGTGGTAATATACAGCGATATTGTATATTTTAAGCAGTTAAAGAAATTAAGCTTCTATTTATAAATTAAGATATGAAGAAATTAAAGCCATTAGAAGAAAACACCGAATCAAAGAGAGGAAAAGAGAAATAATATTTACTATAAGTCAAAAAATTTTATACTCCAATTATTAATTTTCCTCCGTGATAAAGATTTCAAGATAAATTCACTTATACAGAGTAAACAGCTAATTATAAGAATTTCAGAATAATAAATTAAATTAACTTTTAGTCCTCAGCAAGATAAAATGAAAGGACAAAGAGTTTAATAATATTTTCTAATTTGTATCTTTAATTTTAATAATTTAATTTATTATGCAAGATAAAGGCAAATCAACTAAGATTTTTAAATTATCTTGTAGGATTCTTTAGATGATATATCTAAGAAATTGGGTAATGGTAGCAAACTTAATTTACAGATCTTCGTATTTTATTTACATTAAGAACAAAAACTGAGTTCTTAGAAAATGCTTTTGGATTGCCATTTGATTTGTTAGCTTTAAAGACATTTTAATAGATTTTTCTTAGCTTGATAACTTAGAAGAAATTATAATGCCTTTCAAATAATTAAGCCTTAACTTTAATCCAAAATTTCCTACTTCAAAATTTACATTTTTGGAGCTCTTAGTGTAGAAGTAAGTAAGTCTATTGCAAAGCATTTGAAAGGATACATTTTCATTAATTTAACCTTCTTTTTTCAGAGTGCTTAAATTTCTAGATATCTCATTAGTACTTGCAATGTAGATAGTTTCAAAGGTTGATTATAAGAAAACGCTTAAATAATTATAATCAGCAGAGCAAATAACTTAATTCTATAATCATTTGAATATTTAGATTCAGTACCTTAATCGCAAAATAAAGGAATAAAGATAAAGCATAAAGTTATAAATAAACCATGACAAAATTGCTATAAATTGTTAATAAATTAGCATAATTTAAGTTGAGAGGAGATTTATAGTTTATAATAAAGAGAATGACATAACTAGCAGTATTATCAACTTAGATTACTACAAGAGGTATGAAAATCATATTCTTAAGATAAATCTCAGTTCATGTTTAAATTAAATTATTTTGATAAGATAAATTTATGCAAATAAAATGAAAATCACTTAAAGGCTTAAGGACTTTGAATCCCTTTGTATTTTTAGAAAGAGTTAAATTTACATTTAAAAGAAGTAAATTTTGAGAGAAAATGTTATTAATAAACATAAATCTTGCCTTTATATCCTAACTCTGCTTTCTATTCATTCTTAATGAAACTCTTCTACTTCTGATAAAGGTAGAAATTGAACCATATAAATTCGTTTATCATTATGTCTAGTATCAACGAATTTTATCAGTGAGAAGCATTTTTATTTTATCCTTTTGATTTAAAATATTTATAAATCATTTCAAACGCAAAATTGCAAAAGGCAACAACTTTTAAAATTGTCTCGATTATAAAATTTAATATTTCCACCAAATGGAGTTAGTCAATCTTGTCTTATTCTTTAAAATAGATATGCCTTTATATTATTATAATAAGGTCAAAACTTGACAGATAATCACTAAATTTTCAAGTTATTTGACTCTAGCATATGAAGTATCACATGCTATTTTATATAAATTGGATAAAAATATCTTGCCTTCTCATTTATACTATCTAGTAGTGTCAAATAATCGGAGTTATTGTTTGAAATTAACGGGTGAAATTCTTTAAAAAATCAAGAAGATTACCCTTTCTGAATCTATTTAAAATTACATATTCTGCTTCTTATCAAAGAAGGAAATCTTAGAATAGCCAAAGAGTTTAAATTACTTTAGCCAATTTATGCTTAAAGATGGAAATTTAGTGAGATGTATTTAGTGAAATCCAAAAATTATTAAATTGATTTTAAACTTTAAATATCTAAATATTGCAAATGAGAAGATTGGATTGGGTAGTAATAATCTATAATAAACTGATATTTATCTAAAAATGAAATACTAAATAGGGATAGAAATACTTATAGTCTGATTACTACACATATAGTTTTTTACCCAATCTTCTTAACCTTTCTTAACTAATTATAGGTAGATTAATATAATATTGATTCTGACTAGATGAACTAGAAGAATATCTTTAAGAATTAAATAAATCTGAATAAGCTTATAAGTTGCTATAAAAAACAAATTTTATTTCTAGATATAAAAAGCAATGAAATAAGCTTAATGCTTCTGAAAATCAATATTAAAGATTAAATTTGATTGGATGGCAATTTTTAATTTAGTAGGGTAAATCTTTTTGTTTTGAAAGGATTAACTGACTTTTTTTAGTTAGCAAAAGACATAAATAATTAAGAATGAAATATCCCATTTAAAAAATAAAGAAATAATAGTAGAGTTTTTACCATTTCTTTTTAGATCCAAACGGAGTATTCTAATTATTAAAGTTTGAATTAATAATAATAAAGTATTAGCCAAATGAATGATTTAAAGAAATAGTTTCAACTAATTATTCTCATATTGGTTAAGTAATAATCGCAGCAGTAGAACAGACCTGTTCCTATAGTAATTTCATATCTCTTAAAAATAAAGCAGGCTTATGCTACCTTAACTAGAAGTTAATTTCATATCATTTTAAGGCTCTATATCTACCTTCAATCTCTTTTTTCTTTAAAATCCTAGCAAGTTTATCTTATTCAATTGTTTAAGAGTTAATGTAATATATTACTCTCACTTTAACCAAACTTAAAATTCAAGTAGTTTATATATTAATTTGATTTAAAGATCTAGAAATATAAGTCTACTAAGTCTTTAAAATCATAATCTTAAACTTAATTTGGCATAACTATATTAACTATCTCTTTATCTATCAATTTTTTTAATAATAACCTCTCTTCTTAAATAATTGAAAAATGGAAGGCTAGATTTTCGGATCTTGAAAGCAATAAGACTTTCCAGCAGGTTTAAAGGGAGTTGTGATGGAATAAAAATCCTTCGTGCTGGATATAACTTTCTAAGAATCTCTCTTCTGGATTAGCAACTAATGCAATTATTGCCTTCAGTAACGCCCTAGTAGCACAGCCAAATTGTTGGACCTAATTACATCTGTTTCTGTATTTGCAGAATGAGATGCCATAAAAAAATGGATACTTATTCCATGTCTAATAATTTTAGTTAGGATAGCTAGATGATCACTATCAAATCAAGAAAATCAATTTTATTGGATGGTTTGCCCTATAATCACGAAAGTGGGTTCACTTTAGATTTAAGAAGAAACTAATTAGAGGAGAAAAAGAAGAATCAAGAAATAAGTGAACTTAAGCACTATATTAAGCTGAAAGGCGATCATTATATAATCTAATTTAATTTCCTCTCTCTTTAATAGATTTGAACTCTTTAAATATCAGATTAATACTTATAAATCTAAAAAGTATCTATATTTGCAGTTCTATATCTCTTAATTTCACAAATTCCTTTAAAAATACTATTTTGGATTCTTCATAAATCTAATTACTTTATCTTAGGCAAACTTTAATTTAATAATCTCCTTTTAGATTGTTAATCCTTTTTGCCAAATGTTTATTTTTGCATATTATAGATTTCTGATTCAGTATAATTGAATAATCAAAGTTAGCTTTTTGGATATTAAAGTTTAAGCTTATAACGCTTAATGACTTTAACTGTAACAATTATGCTGTATAGTAATGACAATAGATGAGTAAATTTTGAATAAGTTTAGTTAAGAAATTGTCCTTATTACTTAAAGTACCAAAGCCACAATTAAATAAAGTCAGGTTACTATAAATTTACAACTTAAGTGCTTTACATTGTAACAAAATAAATCATTTTGCTTACTAGTAAAATAGATTTCGAGAATAGATAGTTAAACAATCATATAAACTTTCTTAACTTAACCTTAGAAATTTTACTTATATTTTACAACTTTAGATTTACGTATTAAATTTAAAACCATGAAAAGGATAAAAGGTAATCATTTTTGACTAAAAGATTTTGATTTCTCTTAGAATATAATCAACCTTTCTCTTTATATTTCGTTTTTATATACACAATTTTTGAAATTATAAGAAATAAGGACTTTAGTAAGTTACAAGCTTCTAAAGAAAATAGAAAAGAAATTTCATAAAAGAAGAAGTCTCCAATTGATGTTTTATCTTCTTATATTTTTGATCGCTTTGGTAGATCTATAAGAATAAACTGATTCTCTTTCGCCTTTTTTTTATTTCTTCTAAGAGGCTAAAATTTCTAACTATAAAGCTAAATTTTGAAGTGTGAGCAATAAAAGCTTTATTTCATTATCTCCTGAGTGATTTAAATTTTATCTCTCTTTATAACAAATTTTAAAGCTAGAGAGGTAATGTAAATCTATATTAGGAAAGCAAGCTATTTTTATGGAAAGGATCCAAAGTCCTTTAAATATTGGCGATTCTTATTTTAAGGTACTAAAGGAAAAAGAAACCAGCAAGCTAATTAAAAATAATTAGATTGATGATTAGCTTAAAGAATAAAAGTAGCTATATCTACCATAAATTTACCAATTAGCTCTCTTTTCGTAGTTAGTTAATTTATTGAAAGAGTAACTGGAATTAAAAATTTGAAAGTGCAAACTTAAGTTGAGACAAAATCAAGTAAAGATCTTTATTAATTAAAAAATAAAATAAAAAAGGCGTAAGGACACTTGATTAGAAGTAGTTACAAACAAAAGAAGAGCTAAAATAAGCATTTCATAGTTTCAGTTTATAAAGCTTGAACTACCTAAAACTTAGCAATATATAAAATACTTGCTACAAATTTATGACTAAAGGATTAGAAAACTAATAAGATGAATGTAGAATACATGTATGAATATCTTAGAAAATAATAGATAGAATTAGCTTTAAAATAAGCTTAATAGGGAATTAAACAAGTTAAACTGAAACTTTCATTCCAAAAAAATGGCCATTTGCAAGCAAAAGTAGGAAACATTGTATACTTCGAAACTTAAATAAAAGGAAAAATCAGTGGTAAAAAGTGGTATTTGTTATTTTAAATTTATTGTCTAAATGGCATTTTTTATATCTTTCTCATTGAAGTAGATCTAAACCTACCACATCAGTATTTCTCTTTTCTTATATCAGTATAATGATGAGGCTATACAATAAATCAGAAACTTTTTCCTTAAAATATAATCTAAAGTAGTTGATTCAGTAGAACTTCAATTTGGCAAAAACCTAGAACATTTTATTTAAGTATGTATATCAAGATGCAATTGAATCATATAAACATTGATAGTAGGGATAATAATAAAAGGTGCATTTATCAAAATGGTTCTAAGAGATTCGTATTAGGATTGTTGGATTCAGAGTCCAAAATTCTACCATTACTCCATAGGACATTGCTATTAATATTCTCACTGAGCATTAAGAACCTTTATAATCAAATTACTCCCTCTATTTTCCTTAAAGTAAATTTTGGAATAATAGCCTAATACAATGCTAGATGCTTATATTATCAACTTTAGCAATGTTAAATTAAAAGCAAATTAGTTTATCTAGAAAACATACTTTTCTAGAGACAGAGAAAATATCTTTCGAGTTAATTAGGTTACAATAGGTAAAGAATTAGCAAGTCAAAAACTGATTAGTCTCTCTTTATCTAAATGATACTAAATTTAATACCATAATTTTCTACCTTACTACCATAACTTTACTAAAATAAGTGACTCAATAAACATTCCAATTATTAATTATAGGAAGAAAGGTTATTTTTACTCAGCATCATCAAGTTAGCAGTAGAGAGTTTAAAATTGTAATTAATCAATTACAAGCCTAGTTTTGTATAGTTAGAACTTTAAAGTTATAAGAAAGGTTTTAATACATCTGATTCATTTATATCTATGAAATTACTCTTTTGATAAACCCTCCATTTAAAAATCTTTTAGATAGATCATCAAATAAGATTTAAGAGAAGCTTAAAAATCCTTATATACTTTATTAATATTTTAGCTAAAAGGGTTAAATTATGCTAAAAAATAGAATAAAAATAGAATTAAGTAAAAGCATCGTAATAAGATAGGTGATGCTTATCAAATTAGATTAGCTTAATAGAAAGTTAAAAGTTGTTAGTTGCAAATATCAGACTTTGTTTTTATAAATTAATAAGGTAGGAGAAAATCCTCTATATAGTTAAAGGTAAAATGAGAATTTGCTTAAAAAAATTCTTAAGATGAATTTAAAATTTTACAAGCAATTTTCAGTAGTTAGATTGATATAAAGTATTCAACTAATTAAAATACCAGGAAGAAAGTCAAAAATATAAATAAAACTTAATTAAAAAAAACTAAATTCATGAACGATGCTTAAAGGCTATAAGTTTACTATATCAAAATTTTTATTATTTTCAAACAATTGTACTATAAAATATTACGCTCAATTCAAATCCTTAGATTTCAGTATACCTTTATTTCCTTCATTTATAATTATAAAATATTTGCACCAAGTTATATAGTAGATGCTTCTTAATTAAATTAAAGTGATAAATGATTCTCAACCTAGTTAAAATCATAAAAATAGATTGAGAGAGTTTTAATGATCTATTAAGATAAGTTTTCGTTCATATCTCTTATGCAGGTAGCATAGTTGTATAAATTAGAATTGCATTAGCTTATTTAATACTTCTGTAATTTGGATCTTAGCATGATAAATAATAGAAATATAGATATTTTTGTAAGAGCCATATCTTAATTTTAGGCGTCTTTAAACATATAAAATTGATTCATTGAGAATCGAACTCGAATTGCTGAATTTAAGTTCAAAATGCTAACCCTTATACCATTAAGCATTTCTCTAAATCAATTAATAATATTTTTGCCTATTAACACTCAGATAATCTAAGTTTTAAAACCTAAAATATTTAATAAAAGCAGCCTGCTTATTATTAAAATCTAGTTTCTATATTAAATAACACTTTGGTTACTTAAAGCTTTCATTATTGAATTTATTCTTTTGGTATTTCTATAAAAATCTATGATTATCAATCTTTCAGCCCTTTAAATTTGTGATATAATATAAGCATCTAGAAATATTTCCAACTTATGTAAAAAGCGATAGACATAATACCCTTATACTATACAGTATTAAGTTCGCTATTTTTATCTTTCTTTTTATCAATTTAGCAAGTATATTTAACCTAATTAGAGTTAAATAGAAACAAAGATAGAAGGATCTAAATATGCTCTTTTAATCAATTTTGCTAATAAGTTTTCCCTTTTTTCAATTAATTTATTCTATCTTACGGAAAACTATGAGTATCTATTCTAAGGAAATACCAACAAGTAGTAGCATAAGTTTTATAATTATAGCAAAGGCTATCAAATAATTAATTCCAGATTTAAGGCTTAAAATAAATAAAGCTAATGCTATTAACTAATTAAGCCTATTAAACTTATTTCTAAGTGTATTATCTCAAATAAAGGAGATTGATAAATCTACTTTTACATTGAATAATATTTACATGCTTTAGTTATGGATTCATATTTTTCTGATCTTTAGATTACTAAATTTAAGTTTTCTTCTTATATTAAAGTGATTAATTTACCTTAAAGTTAAAATCCTTATAGAAAGGTTAAAATTACTTAAGAAAATATATAACTAAGTATATTTCAAGCTTAATAGCTTAGGATTTTAATTCAAGCATTTTGATAAAGTTAGTTAGATTTTAAAATATACAATGTTTCTTTTTTTTGCTTATATATTATAAAAGTTTCGGAAAAAAGGCTTCAATTTAGCTTGCTTAATTTTCTTTAATCTCTTTCTAAAGCTAATTCTGTCTAATATTTCCTAAGATATTGCATATTTATAATCCACACTCATCTTATTACTTTTCTAGTTATAAAAAGTAGCTAGTATTTTGTATATAAGATAATACTTTTATTATTGCTATTTTAAGAATTAAAATGTATCCCTACCTTTAAGCCATACAAAGGGTAAAATTTTATACTATCGAGGCAGATAGAAGATAGTTTGTTAATATTGATAAAAGATTAAAATGAAAATGAATTTTAGCAATAGCTAGATAATTATTTTGCTAAGCTCTTTAAGTAAAATGCAGAGGAGAATAAATAAAAGCATCTAAATATCGTATAT
Source organism: Loxodes magnus (assembly GCA_946699065.1). Lineage (NCBI taxonomy): Eukaryota > Ciliophora > Karyorelictea > Loxodida > Loxodidae > Loxodes > Loxodes magnus. The sequence continues at coordinate 31,299 of CAMPDV010003266.1, read as the reverse complement.
TGGTTTTTAAAATACCATAAAGGAAATTATTTAAGTTAGAAATAAAATTTCCTTTATTAGATAATTCAAGAAGGATAAATAAATTGAACCTTCCTTAGTACATTAGTCTATAATCATATTATTCCATATGCTCTTAAGAACTACTTTTATAAATAAGCAGGAGATTTTTATGCCTTGCTTTATGAATTCTCTAACCGGGTTTTTAACTTATAAGTAAATGAAGAATTTTAAATTAGAGCAGCAAAATTTAATTTTCAACATGAAAGACTTAACTTTGATTTAATTTAGAAATAAGAAAAATAGAATTTAAATATTAAGACTTATTTACTCATATCTATATAACTATTTCATATATATAATATTTAACTTAATACCAATTTTACTTTTATTGCAGGTTATCTTCCAGTTTATTACCTCTATTTATGATTTTAGACTTGTTTTTCAGTCAATCAAATAATTAAATTAGCTCATGTATTAATTTCAATTCTATCTAAAATTTATTTTAAAGTATTTGATATCTAGCATATATTATTTTCTGATATAATGATACTTCTACTATTTTAGCTTTATGTCTTCTAGTGTAATCTTCTTGCTGAATGTAAATTATGATATTTAAATTATTTATTAGTAGTTACTTTCAATCTTAACTCTGCAATCTTAGCTTTGATAGGATATAAAACCATAGACAGCCTAGCTTGAATTTTATTTTCTTGAATAATGAATTATTTATTTATAAATTAAAGCTAAAACTAATTATTTTAGGGATTTATTAATTAAAGTATTCATTTACTAAAATTGAAGGAGTATATCATTATAGATATATAACACTTCTAAGCATCTTATTTATTATGTGTTTAGTCTTTAAATTACGTACTTAATAGGCTAACTCTCATTTCCTTCCTATTCCCGCTAGAAATCTTTTTTGAGAGATAGAAAACAATTTATCTACTTTTGCGTTTAAATAAGTCTAAGATTTCAAATTACTAGCTTAGTCGTTCTCATAAAATTGGCTTATAACAATTGAGAAAAGCTAATTAAAATCAGGTCTAAGAACAATTTCCCTCCACAATCTTTATAAAGAGTAGCTTTTTATACATTCCTTTGTATTTAAATATCTTGAAATGATATATGATTATTTTTATTTCCTCCACTGAATATCACACTTACTTACTTCAAAAGTTATTACTCAGCTTTTAATCTTTAAACTACTAATTAAGCCTTAAATTTCACCTGCTTTGCTAATTGATATTAAAAAAATAATTTGATGCTAATCAGTTGAAAGATAAGAATAAGGATGCAAATATCTATAGCTGCTTGTTATATTACTAAACAAGGTATCTTGATAGTCTCTTGATTAAGATACTTTCATTTATAGAATGAAACAATGAGAATTTAATAAATAGCGTAATTTTTTAAATGCTTGAATATTAAATAAAAGAAGAGCTTTGTTTATAAATTAAAGACATTTAAGTTTTAAGTCATCTCTTCAGCAATAAAAATGGGAGGAAGCTGCGGAGGAAGATAACTATAAAATTTAGATTTTTAGAACGTAAATAAGAAGGATAAAAAGGAGAAAAAGCAATATGAAGAGCTTAACTTCTATTATTTCCTGTATTAGTGATGTACGAAGTATGATATTGATATCAAAATTCCTAGAACTTATACGTTTGTTTTCGAAAATAGTTTGCCCATTATGTTCTATAATGACTAGAATGGTTTCGTTAAAATGGCTAAAGTTTCTGAAACTAAAATTTCAGGAGACTTTGAGAAGTTTTAAAGCAAGAATTATCCATTTCCAGCAGGGGTTATAAAAATTATGCTATCAAAACAGAAGTAAGATATATGCTTTCCATTAATGACTGAGAAAGAAATGATGGATTTGTGGTATTACTGTGCTAAGAATAAAGTTCCTTGTATATTCTAGAAGTATATAATTCCTAGGAATAAATCTGCTTAAATCTTAAGAACTATATATTAAACCAAAGTCACTAACGGTCTTGAATCGTCAAGAATTCATAAAATTTTAGTAGTAAATAGTAGGAAAATAGAGATAACAAAAAAATTTAACTGGAATGCATTAAATAAAGCAAGTATAATAAAATAGACTATTCAAGCTATCTAAAAATAAGCTTTGAGGAATAAAATATTCTAATTTGCAAACTAAGATTCCTCTAAATCCAAATTTTTAATCCCAGATCCTATCAACTAAAGAGCTAAGAAGCAAAACTTAAATATCAAAGATGATTCTTAAAATCTTGAATCTTACTAGCAATTTGAATTAAAAAACTTTTCGGATGTAGACAAAGCTTTGATAAAGATTAAAGAAGTGCTTGAATAAACCCTTCTTAAGGAAAAAAAAATTTAAATTAAATACTTAAGAGCTAACTTTATTATAAATTCTAAGTCCAAATTAACATTAATAAGCCTTAAGGAATGAAGTTCTTACTACACTTTCTACTAAAAACATCTCTTATATTAAATCCAGCAAACTAAATAATCATAAGATAAACAAATAGAAGAATTAGATAACAAAGAAATAATTAAAAATATTTAATTGAACTAACTCGAACTACATCAGTTTTTGAAAACCGAAACTAAGAGCTTTTATTATAGAGATAAAAGTGCAGATGCATTATATGGTACTCATACTATAAAAAATTTGCGAGATGAATATTTTAATCATTTTAAGAAAGAAGCTAAAAATGATCAAGGTGAAGAGAAAAGAAGTTATTAAGAATCCTAAATAAGACTAATATAGTAATAGTTAAAAAAGAAAACTCACTCAATGTCTAATTAAAAATCTATCTCATAGATTAATTTCACTAAATAAGTCATTAAAATTGAAAATTCTACTGAGATGTAAGCTGAAAAGTAGAAAAAATCTTAGAATGATTTTTTTTAACTAACTAAAGCTTTTTACTCACCATAATCTTTAAAAAAGCATAGAAGTAATCAGCCATCTTAAAATAGTTTTATAGATTAGAACTAGACTCTCATAAAAAAATCCACTCTTAGAATTTAATTTAATGCAAGGAAGAAAACCAATGACTTAAAACATCTTGAAGGTTAAAATGAAAATGAAACATAGGATTAAGCTTTATAGTCAGGTTTAGATAAAAGTATAGAAATTGCTAAATCGATAAAGATTAAAAAAAAGAATAAGTAACTGAAGAATCAGCTGCTATAAGAGTTGCACTAGGATTAAAATAATACTCGTGTAGTTGTTTCTTCGCCAGTGTAAAGTGATATGGATGCTTTAGTAAATAAATAAGAACAAAACTTAAACAGACTAAAGTTGAATAAGATACAATATTAGTCAACTGAAAGTAATGATTCTTAATCTAGCAAGATTTTAGATTTATCTTTCAAAACTCCATCTAAAATAAAAAGGAAAAGAAAAAACTTTTTAAGTTTAAATGTGAGTTCAGTAGAAAGCTCAAAGTCTAAGAATAATAGAATTAGTTCAAGGAATTCAGTTTCTTCTTAATAAGAACTAAGTGAAGAAGAGAAATTTTAACAATCTACCTTGGCTTAGAAGTAAATACATAAGAAAAGCTTTTTAGAAAAGCTAATGTAGTTTGAAAATTAGACTCTTTGTAAGGAGGAGTATTAAAACTTTCAAATTACAAGAACAAATCCACAATAAAATGAAAATGAACCTTAATCTCTAAATCATTATTAAAATGAGATAACTTTTCAATTCCAGAAAAGTAATCCTCAGTCATTAGAGTTCTAACTGCTTAAAATTAAAAAAAATGATAAAGATTCATTATAAAGCACTCCATAAATATCTTCAGTGCAAATAGGAAATTCATCAGCAATTAGCGAAAAAAACCCTAACAAGTAATTTGAGAATATAATAATATCGGGAGTAAAAAAGTAACAAATCTATTAGCTTGAAAAGTGCCAATCTAAAATCCAAGTGGTAAGTTTATTTTATTTCTTAAAGAGAAGATTCAGTAAATCCATAGACTTAGAAAGATAAACTTTTGTTTAAATTATTTTCTCATATAAAGTCTATTTCTATTTTATTTGCTAAGTGAAATTATTAAAAGTCTAAATTTAGTCTGGTAATTACATTTCAATCTGTTAATTTTATTAATATCATAATAACTTAAATTTAAATCTAATAACTTGACTATTTTTCTTAAAGTAGGATATTAAATTAATAGTCATAGCGATGTATATTTTTTAGATTTTTTATTATGTAATATTTTCTTTATACTTGAGATATATGAAGAAATAACTTAATTTGATATCATTATTTTATATCTACCTATTTTTCATTTTATCTTTTCTTATTTTATGATTAATAGAAAATCAAAATTGTATCTATAAAGTTTAGATTAGAATGAGTAAAATTTTATTACACTATAAATATAAATTTTAGTTTGCTTATTTTTATTTTACCATTTTTAGATTAAAAGCTTTTAGACTATTTTTTATGTCTTTAATGCCTCTCTTTAGTCTTTTATATAATCTATTTAAAATCAAAAGATGCTAAATTTCTAAATCGTATATCTGTTTTACTTATCAAATAAGAAGTTAATTTAGTATCTTTATATTCTTTAATGTCTGAAGATTTAAGTAGTTAGATATTAATGATTATACTTTTTAAAGTAGCATCTAAATGTTCATTATTATAGCATAATAACAAATGAAAAATCTAAAATATAAGTAATAGAAACTGTAAAATTTAAGTACTTTCTATTAAGTAAGAAGAGAAGAGTAGAGGATTGATTCCTATTGGTAAAGTTAACTATTTAATTCGTTTTAATCAAAAGTTTTTGTATTAAGATTCTTATTTAAATCAGTTGCTTCATTTTATTTAAGTTTATAAATGTAATACCTCATTTCTCATCTTGCTTCTTCTCTTCTTCTATCTTATTATGGTTCTCAAAATATTTAATTCTTCCTTTGTCTCTAATTATCTTCATGTATTTCTACTAAATATTAATTATCTTTTACCTTGCAAAATTCTGTGGAAATTTTTTCATTTTTTGGCTAATTTCTGATTATTGCTTATGAGTAAATTGCTAGCTTAAGCATATTTGGTCATAAACTATTAATCTTTGCACATCTTTTCAGGAAATGTATTGTAAAAATTACTAACTTGTCCTAATATTAGACACACATTCAAAAATATATCCAAACGGACTCTTCCTCGACATATACAGAGATAATGTTCACCATTGTAATGACGCAAATGTAAGTAACACTGAAAGGTATAAAAATGGGTTCTCAACTTAAAAAATTGAGATTATTTCTTGCCAATATTCCTAGTTAAGTATAGTATAAATTAATTCTGGAAATTTCTATAGTTCTTCAAATTGCTTTCTGAATATTTGTGCAGTGGACATATTTCTATAACGTTGCGTTTGCCTATATTTATTCCATTAAACTAAAGCATCTTTTTTACCTACTAAAAGTATAATATTTTTAGTTCCAAATTGCATTCAAAGAGTTTTCTTATACTAGATTTTATATAAATAATATGCTTGTTTTAAAGTAGAAATGGAAAAAAAGATTTAATTGTTCAAATGACAGTCAATATAGATTTATGTAACAAGATTCATTAAAAATAAAGATTAGGCGATTGAAAATACTTTCTAGCCAATTTATGCAAGTTATTTTTTATATTTTCTTTCACATTGCCTATTCATCTCATTACAGTACAAGATACAAACTCACCTCCATATTCGACCTTTTGTATAATAAGCATGCGACAAAGTATTTAAAATGCTAGGAAGTAGCATTCTTATAGCGGCTTGAATATAAATACATTTTTTAAATTTAATCCAAGTATCTTTAAGTTCTCTTTTAGTAATAATAAATCAAAATGACTTTTTATGTTAGATAACTAAAAGGTATGTCACTTAATTCCTTTATTTGATCTATTAACCTTCTAACTTCAGATTTAATTATAAATTTTTAGCTCTTCTTTTTTAAGAATTAGATAGCTTCTTACCTACTAGTGTCTATTTCAGAAAAATCCATTGAAAACTCTCCTTTAGAAATCAATTAACTACTATATCCTCTTTGCAAAATAGGAAGTATTAAATTATCTGCTCTAGTCATGCATGCAAAGTTTAAGTTGCGCGATTTATTCCTAGTTAAGTGCTTCTTTAGTAAAATGACTTATTACTATATCATAATTAAAAAATGAGATTAAAGGACAATGAAAACTCTATTTTTGTATTTAAATCTACGAGTCGTTTATCCATCAATGTTTAGAATATCAAATAAAGATTAAAAAATCTGCCTATACACTTCATTATAATTACATATGCTACTTATATGCTCATATTTTTCTGAACTTTAATATTTAAAAAATTAGCTTTTTGATTATATTAATAGGATTTATCTACCTTAAGATAAATATCCTTATGGAAAAATTGAAATAACTTAAAAATATAAGTCTAACTATGCTTATTAACTAAGAATTTTAAAATCAAGCATTTGAATGAAATTAATTGGATTTTGAAATATGCAATGTTTCTTTTTTTGCTTGCATATAACAAATCTTTTTGGAATGAAGGCTTCATTTTAAGCTTTTTTAAAAACTGATTCTTCCCAATATTTTCTAAGATATTACTTATTTGCATTCTACATTCATCTTATTACTTTTCTAGTCCTTTAGTTACAAATCTGTAGCAAGTATTTTATTTATTAGATAAGACTTTATTTAGTTATTTTAAGCATTAAAGATGTGATACACAAGTCCATACAAATCCTAACTATCTTACTTCTTTTCTTCTGCTTATTTATACGTTTTAGTTTTATTACGTTACTCCGAAAGGAAGTTCTATTATACTTACTAGGAAATATAGTAAATAATCTTAAGTAAATTGCTAAAATAAATTGGGATAATATTATAAAGAATAACTACATGCGCATTCTATTTAAGTGGTAATTAAATAGATTGCATCATCAGCTTGAAATGTAATTTTTAAAGTTAATCATTTAGACTGGATAAATATAAGTCAAAATTAAAATCTTAAAGCTATAAAAGGCTAACAGATTAAAAATATACAAATGTAGCAATACTTTCAGACACTTAAACCACTATAAACGTAGTCAGTTCTCTTAAGTCTTAGCATGCAATTTTATATTCCTAATACGAAGCAATAAAATAACTGACTAGAATGAAGAAAAAATACCATTATAGCTAAAGAAAAGCACTTTAAAGACAATATTTTGGACTAGCTAGCATAATCAAAGTCTAATTAATATTTATCTCTCTTTTATTAATATAATCAAACTTCTATCTTAAGATATAACAAATTATCTGTTTATCTTACCTTCAATTAACAATACCTTATTTACTTAAATTGATTCTATACAACAATATTATCTATTTTATATCATGTTAGAGAGGAATAGTTTAGCTAAATGGTAAGAGACATTAGATAAAATTAAAGTTAATGTCTTTGACAAATGTGTATTAAAGCCTTATTTAACTTATTTAAATAGCTCAAAGTTAAGTGTTATTAAACTACTAAATCCCTTGCATATATTAATTTACCTTTAAATGGTAGAATAATTAACTAATCTGACTTAAATGAATATACATTTCCTTGTAAAGCTTGAAATAATATTAACTATAGCATACTAGTTATATTCTAGAATGCTAGGGCTATGAAGCTTTTTCTCTTTAAAATGTTTAAAAGCTTATTTTTAACTTTATTAATAAATCGTTAAAGTTAGGGATGAAAACTAAAAATAAAAACATAAAGAGAGAATATTTAATTTATTGGATTAAATAGATAAAGCAAATTTTAAAGTACATTGACTAGTATTTGCTAGCTAGTAACAAAATTCTTAATATTATCTATTACATAAGGAGTATTTCTAGATATTATAGCAGCTAGATTTGCTAAAAAATAGGTATTAAAATAAATTAAAAACTCTATTAATTAAGCAAACATTTATTAACTATATAATAAGCTATACTAGGTAGAAGTCTAATAAACCAATTTAACATTTTAGCAGAATTTTTGATTTTAGATTCTCCACTGGTACAGATTTATTATTTTTGGATTAAAATACTTATTGCGATTTCATTGATATGAAGCATATGAAGTTGAAACATAAACACAATAACTTATCATTCAGTTTATCAATATAGTAAAAAAGTATGATATAGTGATAAAAGAAAATTTTAGTTTAATGGAAAACCTGAAATAGCTTTAAATTTAATATAGTATATTCTTCCAGTTTAATGCTCTCTGCAAAATTCTGAAGCAATCTTTTTAGATTTTCAATCCTTCTCGTCCATAAACTTGGAAACTCAACAATTTCATAAAAAGAAGAGCGAATAAATAAGCTTAAAAGATAATTTCTAGAATATGCCTTCTCAACAAGATAGAAGAAAACCTAGATATCATCAAAAATTACAATGATAATCAATATAACTGTAAGAGCTTATTTTATCTAACCTCTGAAGAATAATTACTTAAAAAGAAAATGTCTCTATCATATAAGTTTTACTTGATCAAGAACTTGAAAGAGGATAAAATTAAAATCGTAAAGTAATAATTAACACTGATTAGAAACTTTTGAAATGAAAGCAGAAGATAACTCTACATCATAATAAAATTCCTTGATTAACACAAAGTACATCAAAAATGATGCTTTCATGTTAAAATTAGTGATTCAAAAAGGTAAACTGTAATTTATGAATCTGGATGGAAAGGAGGCTCTTAATTAAATCAGTAAATTGGCAAATCAAATAAATAAATCTAGATAATGTCAATATAGATGCTATTGAAACTTAAACTTTACCAATCTAAGAATCCATTCTGAAAAAAAATTTCATCTTTTACATCAATGAAGCCATGTCAAGGATAAATTAATACTGTTAAATGCATGGATTTAGGACTTATTATAAAAATGTTATTGGAATTGGAGGATTATGTATTCTGGCTAAAAAGAACTTCGACTCTACTCAAATAAATTATGAGTTTGAAGGGGAGAACTAACTTAAATTTTGCACGATCAAACTTGACGATATGTTTATTACTCCTTACTATAATATTGGATAAATGAAATAAATAATTATGATTAGAATATTAAAAATTCGTCATGGTTTGATTCTAGTACTTGAGTCTTTCTACAAAAATTTGAACTTTTCTTTTATCATCTAAATAATGAGTTTAACTTTAAATCTGAAATCTAGTTATCAAGCAAATTTATGTCAATGTAATAAAATTAAAATTTCTAATTTTTTGCCTTTTTTAATAATAAAAATCATGTTCTTACATTATAACCCTTTTACATTCCATATAAGAGCAAAGCTTACAAGTAAGTTTATTTATTCAGATATCTAAATTTTATTTTCATACTTAGTGAGTTAAAATTTTAAACTCTTTTTTTCAAACTAACAATTTTTAATTTTTCTGTCTAAATTATTTTCCTTTAGTTAAATGAATATAAATGTCTAAAATCAAAAAAATTCTAACTATCTTAAAAAAGGTTAACTGCAGATTCGGATACTTAGCATGATTTTTATTTATAAATCTGCTAGTTTATAGGAAAGCTTAGCTTTTTAAAGCTCAAAATTCAAACTCAAGAGAAATGTAAAAAGGTTTAACGTGGGCTTGGGTTTCATACCTAAATTAGTTTTTTCTTTAAAATTTTGCTGAATTTTTATGAGTTGATGAAACTTAAATTCTAATAGATATTATCATCAGGAACTATTGGATTGGCTTGGAAGATTAAAAAACACCCTTCCCAATTATTAATTTCCTATAGCAATGTAACAAACTTATTTGGGAATTGAAAGTCACATGATAGCTAATCTATCCTTTAAATACTATCTTATATAAGTACTTAAAGCAAGCAAAGCACGATTATTTCCTATTCAAAGATTAAAAAAATTTAGATTTGAAGATCTATTTTAGCTTCAACTTTTACCTTCTTAGTATTTAAAATAACTTTCAGAAGTGGTTACATATAAGACATCTTCTTACTTATTCTTATTCTGCTTTATTTATATATCTATCCACACAAACTAATTAGTTTGAATAGATATTTAACTATTATTTTAGAAGCTTACTAAGTTATAAAATCTAAAGTTATAATACAGCTTATCCAGAAGAATAGACTAATGGTGCTGTAATTAACAGTAAGTAGAAGGTTGATTTAATTGTAAAGGTAGTTAAGGTTATAATGAAGTTTTTAAGCAAATCTTAATTTTAAATTTAGAGCATTAAGGTATTAGATTTAGTTAAGCTAATTAAAACTTAGCTATTTCCTTTTAATTTAATAATGCGACATCTATTGCTAGTAAAATATTGCAGCATAAATAAAGTTCTTTGATTAAATAATTATCACTCTATGCTTAATTAAATTTCCTCTTATACTACTCTTTATTAATAAGTAGTATAAAGAGTATATTTAAACTAGCATGGATTAAAAGATCTTTCAGTTTTATATCTCTTAGCAAATATCTTTGACTTTTCTAATTTAAGTTAGAATATTCTAATTTGATAGCGTTGAAATTGAGAAATAGGATAAAGATAGAAATTGACTACTTTTAAGGAAAATAATAACTACTTTGGGTTTTTTAATTTAAATGGTAAAATAAAAATTTTTCTTACTCTAAATAGAAGAAAAAGTGAAAAGAAATCTGACTAATTAGCAGAAGAAATAGTTCAATTGCAAGTTTGAGAGTAACTAATCCTCTTTAAATAGAAATATTTTGCAGATTATCTTCTTAATAATTTTTTTTAACTAAGCTAATTAAGCAACAGTTTAAAACTCTTTAACAACTTCCGTCCCTTTTATATTATAAGACTTTAAAAATAATGAATAAATAAATGAGATTATAGTGCGCGTAGAACCTAAATGGTGCCCAGCTCTTTAATAAAGATTTTTAAAGTTAAAAAAATTCCTTGTTGAAGTCTTCCACAGAGCTAGCATTCTCTTGTGAATTTGTCTTCTATAGGGCCGCAATCGGAAGGCTAAGAGACTTTAGTATCTGGCATCTTTCTTCATTAATGTTACTTGATGCTTTTTCGATCTTGTCTTCTCTTGTCTGGTTCTTCACCTATGGGTACTTCCTGGTAAAGAGTTTAAGTCAGTTTCAGTTGGAGGATTGTTCCTCCCTATTTATCTATATATAATAATAATAATATATAAAATTAAGTTTTCCATTTTGAGTTATTTCAACCCCGTCCGAATACAGCAGTTCATGCTCCCTGCTGTTAAATAAAAATGTTTGGCAGCGCCAATTTTAGCGAGATTGGGAATTCGGAATTTTCCAGATTTACCTTCCTCTCTTTTCCTGTTCTTATCTTATCGCATCTTTCTTGATTTTATATATTTCTCCACTTGGACTGCAATAGATTCGGTTTAATCTTGCTTCTTCTTGATTCTTTCTTCTTTTTTCTTGGATCCAATAGTTCGGTTTTTTCTGCTAGATTTTTTATATTTCCGATATAAATGTCACAAGCTTCCATAGCAAAAGCATTTTTTCTAATCTTTACTTACCTCTATTTTCTTTAATGCTTTCCGATAATTTGTTCTTCAATTAACATTGGGTCACTTTTATACTCTCTTATCTCTGTTTGAAGTTTTAATTTTTGCTAGTTTTCTTCTATTTTCTCTATTTTTCTAATTTCTGTCTGCTTCTATTGTTAGCTTTAAGATTGATATCTTTTATCTTATGAAATGCTTCAGAAAGCATTTAAATCTCTTTCCTAGGACATGAGTCTTGATTCGATTTCCTCTTTCTCGTTCAGATTCTCCATTAGTTTGTCATTGTCCTTTTTCAACTTCTTTACCTCTTCCTAGGTTCAGTACCACTTTAATGAGCTATTCCATACTCATCTAGCTAGACGGATTAAACTCCGAGACCTCCTAGTGAAAAGCAGATTTCATCTGCTTCCTTGGTTTCACTTATGAGGTTGGAGTTGTTGCATTTGCTGTCTTTTGAGCTTGTTTCCGTTCTTTTCCAGGTTATTAGGATTATGAAAAAGGTTAGGGTTAAGGGAAAGAAGACTATCCAAGATAGGATTCAGGTTTCCTCTCCAAATTTTTGGAGGTGGCGTAGAAACCTCTTTTGAATCCTTTCATTTTTTTGCTTTAAAAGACTTTATTTAGTGTAAGATATCGCAGATAAACGAGATAAAGTTAAGTAGTTTATAATTTATTTATGGTACTTAAATTACCAACAAATTCAACTTTTCTCGCCATTAACTGCTGTAGAAATAAAGCAAAAATAAAGGAGCAAAAACTTAATAATTTTGCTTTAATTTAATACTTATGATTTATTAAATAAACAGACTTTAATTAAGTTAAATCCATTTATTTGCAGAATAATTATAAAGCTAAAGCTGTTTATAATATAACTTTAGCTAGCACCTAGTTAACTCTATTTTTGAATCAGTTTCAATTTTGTTCTCTTATAATTATATGAAGCTGTTTGCTACTAAATTCTTTTTCCTTAAATATGCATTTTTTATTGATTTAATCAGTTCACTTTTATCTTTCTTTATATGAATGATATAAAAATATATAAGCTTAAGGTTTTAATAATCTAATTAGCATTATGAAAGTAATGAGGCTAAATATTCTTAGTATTAAATTAAAAAACTTCACTGAGGAATGAATATACTTTCAGGTTTATTTACCAATAGATAAGCTATATAATTACCTTCTATATTATTTGCAAAATCAATCATTATATTTGATTTACTATCACTTAATTGAAGCATTTATCTATAAATTAATAGTATAATTTATATTAGATCTCACTTACTTTTTACCAAGTTTCCCTCTTTTAAATTTATTTTAATTATTAAACTAGCAACTCGTTAAAAATAGCCAACTTTAAAGTGTTAGCTAAATAAACCTAAAACATCAGATAGTATTAAAGATTTGTAGAGTAAGGTAAAATTTCATAAGATACCAATTTAGTTTAGGAAACTATTATATGGCTATTGATTTATAGAGGTTTAATTCAATTTTATCTATTTATTATAGTATAAAATCCATTTTTTAAACCCCTTAGATATTTTATTTTACAAACTTGCTTTTATTTATTTTAAGTGTATTATAGATATAGCTATACTTTAGTATAATTAATATAAAAGTAGAGTCTTCTTTATTAATATCAATATTATGCTTTACCTAAGAGTTTTGCTTTTTAATAATTAAGTCTTTCTAGCTTTAAATTATTGATATAAAGTACTAATTTAAATTTTCTACTATTATAAAATCTGATATATAAACTATATCCAGAGCAAGATACTTACTTATATGCTTCACTTAAATGATACAAATTTTACTTTTAACTAAACTTATAAAATTAGACAAAAATTGCATAAAACGGTCAAATGAAAAAATTATAGAAAACCAACGGAATATTTAAGAAACAGATCAGCGAAGACTTTTTAAAGAATCCTACTAAAGCATTAATTTTAATGGTATTTAGTGTATAGTTAATTGAATAGAATCAGTTTTAGAACGATCTCTTAACTTAATTAATAAAGGAATAACAAATCACTCCTTCGAACTCACTATCCAAATACTCCTAGGGCTTGTTTCTAATAAATATAGCTATGGAAATTAATTAAAGCTATTTCTGCAGACAAAAGCTCCTTCCTAATGCTTCGATATAATATTTAAGTAATTATCTTTAATAGTAAAGTTAAGGACACTTATAATAAACTTGCTTATATGAGTAAATATTATATTTTCATTGCAATTAAGTGATTCCTTTGTATAAATCCCTTTTATAACTCTTTTCCTTTAAAGCTTTAATATACCAAATTCATTTAATATGAAATATGCCTTTCGCACATTTCTTATTTCAGGTTCTTAAGAGAGTTCTAAGTAACCTTAAGATAATTCGCTCATTACTATAGAAAAGGAGCGAAATAAGATCTATCATTGATTGGATCGATAAGCTAGAAATTTTGAAAGTGATTATTTGGAAGCTTTTTAAAAGTAATTTAGCTTCTCATTATCTATTTAAATAACTTCTAAGTAAGTAACTATATAATAGCTAGTACTTAAGCTAATACGACAGATTTTTTAAGTCAGAATGAGCTTCCAAAAGATAATCTAAGAAGCTTTAAAGAGAAAAAAATGTAAAACCAGATTTTGAAGAATAAGAGAAAAATAACCCTCTTAAGATAAAAAAAGGGATCAAAGATTGTACCTTTATTATTGAGAAATAAAAGAGAATACTTCAATCTATTAAGAACAACTTAAAATGCTAATAATTCATTATCCTTACTTTTTTAATCCTAAGCACAAAAGAGCGAAAATAATCTTATTGGTTAATATTTCAATAGCATTAATAGATTTAAGCAAGTTATGTAACACTTACAGTTAGATGTAAAATTAAGGATTTATAATACTTTTTACAACTAAAAGCCTTTAAAATAAGCTTAATAATACTAATATTATGTAGAACTATCAAAACAGCAAGGTTGGTAATTTGGAGATTAAGACATTCAATTAATTTAACAGTATAGAAAAAGTAATCATTCAGATTTAAATCTAAGAATATTAAAAACTCAATAAATCTGAAATGCTTAAAATCTATTAATTAAACATGACTATATCAAGAAGGTCAAATATAAATCAGTTTATTACTTTATAATGGGAGATATATGTTTCTTTTTATTCAGGAAAAGCAATAATTAAGATAAAATAAATTCATTATAAAATTAATATGCTTTAATAACATTCTTTCTATTCTAAATTGTTTCTAAAGGTATGCAAGTAAAATCGGCAAGAGTTCATTTGAAGGACTATTTATATAGCCCATAATCACACTTCTTTAAAAAGTAGGCAGGATATTAATAGTAGATATAAAATTTTCAATACTTCGAATATAGGAATACAGTTACATAAGTATGTAGAATGTAATAAGTAAATGAAAGGAAGGTAGAAAACTAAAAGACTTGCTTTGTTTTTTAGACACTCTTTGCTTATAAAATTTCATTCGTTTATCAATTTACCTTGATAAAGTAGTTATTTTTTACCGTAATAGAAGCAAAATATTCAGAAGGTATTTTAGTTTGATTATTTAAGTTATATATCTACCTAAGAAATATACGGCTTATTTAATAGAGTATTTTAGGTCTTTAATTTTTTAAGAAGAGCTTAAGTAGATTAAAAATACATATCTCCTTGTATTTATTGTAATTCTTAGGACTAAAAGAACTTAAAGAGGTTAGCAGTATCTTATCTGCTTATTAATTGTTTTCACTTTCTGTTTTAAGAATTATAAGATAAAGAGTTTATACACAAAATAGCAAATTTTATGTTTAAATATATGCTTCAAATAAAAAATGATTTAAGCGAGTTTAATACTCATTATTGTGGTAAAAATTGAGATATCTCATAGGAGTGAAAAATCAAATATTCATAGTGTAAACTGTTAAATGAAGACAGGATAAAGATAGGTAAAAGAGCTTAGGAAAAAAATTAATTAAAGTGTAAATTATAAATACCCAACTTGCTTTAAAATCTAAGATATAGTATAATAATGCTTAACTCCATTCTATTTAATTAAGCATAAAGGAATGAATTCAATCTCTAGTTAAGGTATAAATACCATATTGATATCATTTATTTAATATTAATGAGAGGAACTTGTTGAGGATAAGGCTTTAATAAAATAGAAATTTCTTTCAGAACTCAAGGAGAGAAAAATGATTAGAAAAAAAATAATAAGGCTATTTGTAGAACTTAACTTTTTAAGTTTCTTTAATAGTAGTCTACATTATATTCAGATTAAAATATCTAAAACATATGCAACTACTTTTGATTTAAGAATGTTAATAATGTTCAACAATAATAAAAAAGGATTTATTTAAATTTTCAAAGTATCAAAAATTAAAATTGCTGAGGATTTTAGCAATATGAAAGGAAAAATAATCCTTTTCCTGCAGGAGTTGTTAAAATAGGATTTGCAGTTAAATGGAAACATGATATATTATTTCCACTGATGACTGCTTAAGAAACTATGGAAGTTTGGAATTTTTGAATTAAAAGCAAAGTACCTTAATTTTTCTAGAAGTATATAATTCCTAAAAATAAATCAGTATAAATTTTGAGATCAATATACTAGACAAAAGTGCTTAAAAAGAAAGATGAATGCTAGTTTATAAAAGCCTTGATAGTAAACAACTATGATGTTGAATAAAGTAGTAAATTAATAAACTAAGACGGGAATGAAAAAACAAGATTAATAAAGGAAACTATTCTAGCAATCTAAAACTAAGCAATGAAGTACTAAATATACCAACTAGCTAATTAGGATTGCACCAAGAAAAAATATTTAATTCCTAATCCAACAAACTAAAAAGCTGAGCCACAAAGTCTAATTTATAAGAAATTAGAGTAAAGCTAAAGTTACCAATAATTTGAGTTAGTGGATTTCCCAGATGTAGACATAGCTTTAGGTAAAATAAAAGAAATATTTGATAAAATTATTCTAAAGGAAAGCAATGAAAAGGTTAAATACTTAAGAGCTAACTTTATAATAGATG
Source organism: Loxodes magnus (assembly GCA_946699065.1). Lineage (NCBI taxonomy): Eukaryota > Ciliophora > Karyorelictea > Loxodida > Loxodidae > Loxodes > Loxodes magnus. The sequence continues at coordinate 14,788 of CAMPDV010003266.1, read as the reverse complement.
CCAAATAGAGATTAAACCTTATAAACCTCAAGGATTGAAGTACTAATTATATTTACTATCAAAGACATCTTTTATTCTAAATCTAAGAAATAGCTTAAAAAGGTGCAAATATAGTTTAACTACCAACTAAAACTAATGAGACACTGAATGTGTCTTAGTGAGATAGTTTAGATTAAGAAAATTCTTTAAATATAAAACTTAAAAGATTTTGCATCTTTGAAAAGCTCAAGACTAGCGAAGATAGTAAAAATTAGCTGAATTTAATTTAAAACTTATATGAAAAGTCTTTTATAGTGTAATACGAAAACGAGTAAAGAGACTAGAACAGGATTTAACAATTCTTCCAGCAGTTAGATATTTAAAAGATGTTACCTAAGAAAAGAATATCGCTAAATTCTTTTTAAAATTAGCATACTCATTCAAATATAGTTAATAAAGAATCCAGCAATGAAATTTAAGTTTCTTATAGTACTTAAAGCTCAATAAAAAAGAAAATCCTCTAGGGAATTTAAAGGATTTTCAAATATGAAAAACTCTGCTGTTTTGAAAGTAACTAAAAAAGAAAAGATAGGAACTTAAATAATTAATATGAAATAAATCAAGAGATAATAAGAAAACTAACCCTTATTCTTAATTAATTTTAAGTAAAATTCTAGCTTAAAGATATTCAAAAAGAACTATTAAAGCTAATTAGAAATTAGCGATTAACTTCAATAACAAGAACTAGGGCAAAGATTATAGTAGTAAAAGGTAAACTTGAAAAAAGAATAAAAAAGCCTGGATTTAAGAAGTTCCAGTAAATAAAGTTAAAACATGATTGTTGCCTAAAAAGGTTTGCCTTAAGCATAAATAGGAAACTTAGAATCTTCCCTTAAAACTTGCAACAATCCACAAATAAGATATTTAAAAGAAAATAAGTATTTTAAAGGACTATTGAGCAGACTGAATCACGATTGAGACGTATTTTGAACAAAAGATATAGTAAATAAGAATAGAGAAGAAAGATTAAAAATCTTCAGACTCTGATTGAGAACTGATAGAAAAAAATCAAACAAAAACTTTCCGACTGAGAATCCTATTTCCGTTCTTTAATAATTATAAAGAGAGGAAAATAGAATATTCAAAAATCTCCATAAAGAATCTAATCTAAATGTATTTTTCTTGATAAGTTTAAAGAATTTGAAGTTAAGACATGCTATAAGGAAGAAAATTAAAGGTTTTTTATAAAGAGAAAATATCAATAGCACTATACTAACGAATCTTTACCCTACTTAGATGGAGAATAAAAATATAAAACAAGTTCCATCCATACAAAAGAAGTCTTAAAGTCAATAAATATTCATAAGATATAGACTAGACTAGTTGAAGCACGCAGTTCTTTAGAACTTTCCTAATTTAATATACGACAAATATCAAGAACTCCAGTATTTAAATAAAAAGACTTTGAGTCAGCAGTTTGAAGGTACCACCAAATTGGGCCTAAAAAAATAAAGATATTAAGTAAAAGAGTAAAATAAAATGGCAATGGTAAGTATTGACTTTTCCGTATATGAAAAGAAAGTTCAGTGGATCGATGATGTAAATTTATTAAATATAAGCTCTAAAACCTATACTTATTTCTATTTTATTGTATACCTTCATTAAGTTAAATTAAATAATTAAAAATGCTAGAAGAACTTAATAAGACAAATTCCAAATCTAATCTTTATCTTATAATTTCTAAGTTTAAGTTAGTAAAGCAAACTTAATGTTTTATAATCATATTTATTAGGATTCTTTATTTAGGAGATACAATGATAATACAAGTTAGATAATTATATGATGATATTCTAATTTATTTTCACTATATTTCAAAAAAGCTATCATAAGACAGTTGATTATTATCATAATCATATAATTTTATTTAGCTTACTAAAGATTTTTTATAAATAGCTCTATATTAGATGCAAATGATAAGTGATGGGTTTTAATAAATTATATACAGATGATTATTGGCTTGCTATTAATTTTGTTACTTAGTTGCTTAGAAATAACTTAAGAGCTATAATATCTTTCTTTTACAATAAACTTGAAATAAAATTTAAAAATATCAAATAAGCCATTTCGTAATTACTACTTTCAGTACTAAATTAGGTTCTTCTCCCTTAAATCTCCTTATTATCCTAGTGTAATTGAGTGTTAGCTTTCTAGTATATATTAATTGAATAGGAAAGAAAAATAGTATGCTATCTTTTAAGTTGCTACTTCTTTTAGCCCTATTTTTATAACATTTTATTCTCAAGATAGAATTAAGTAAATTTAGTTTCTTTTTATTCTATAAAAGACCAACTAAAATGCACGAGTATAGCTTTAGTAATATACTAATAAGTATAATTATAACCAACCCAATGTAATCATCATAAAATATTTGATAATTCAGGATTATCTATGATTTATTAAATGAGCCTTCAATTAAAAACTTATTATTCAATATGATTCATTATTCTTAATGAGGTAGATAGATACTAAATTTATTATAACTATGACTTATGCTTCATTAAGATAAATATACAATATGCTTTACATCTACTTCAGAGCTTTAATCAATAATAATTTATATTCTTTTTTAAAGGTTAAGAGATAAAAGGAGATTTGTAATTAATAAAAAAATAGTTTGCTTTTTGGTTTCGAGAATTAATATTTCATTGTTTTTCATCTTCTTTCCTAAAACTAAAGAGCAAAATATATAATGTGCTATGAAATATTTCTACTAGTAGTTTATAATTAAATTTAACTAAACTGGTATCTACTCTTTATTGTCTTTCTTTAGCGAAGTTAGTTTTTGCTTTTAATAAAGAAAAACAATGAAGAATTTAGAAATAAACAATGAATTATAGCATATGAAATAAAATCTATATCATATACTAAGATTTGCTTACAAATGTCAATACCAATGATGTATGTTGAACTTTGGAATACTTTAATTATATTTATTGCTTCTGCTCTTATGGTTCTCAATAATCTTTCATAATAATTCTGGTGATAAAATTTAATTTGAGTATTCTAACGTTCTACTTATTAACTTCTTTCTGGCAATTGGTATATTTGCTGACATTAAATCATTAAAATAATTGTTCGCCTTCCGGCTTAATTGAAGTTTTAAATGTATAAAATCTCCTTTCCTGCATGTTCGTTCCTTGTGCTCTTTTTCCTGAACTACTCTCTTTTTAATAGTCTGAGTTAAGAATTTGCTTTTTTTTCCAGATTTTCCCATTTCCTGATGGGAAGAATTCCGTCGCTCGCCATTTCAGTTGCTAATAGTTAATGTTACTCCAAATATTCATTCTTATTCTTTTCTATTGGGGACATTTTCGCCTTATCTATGGCGAAAATTTGCTGACATAAGCTTTAAAAATCATATACATTCTGAATATAACTAGTATGCTATTAATATTATTTCAAGCTTTAAAAGAAAATGTATATTCATTTAAGTCAGATTAGTTAATTATTCTATCATTAAAGGTGAAATGATATATGCAAGGGATTCAGCAGTTTAATAACTCTTAACTTTGAATTATTTAAATAAGGCTTTAATACACATTTTCAAAGACATTAACTTTAATTTTATCTAATGTCTCTTACCATTTAGCTAAGCTATTCCTCTCTAATATGATATAAAATAGATAATATTGTTGTATAGAATCAATTCAAGTAAATAAGGTATTGTTAATTGAAGGTAAGATAAACAGATAATTTGTTATATCTTAAGATAGAAGTTTGATTATACTAATAAAAGAGAGATAAATATTAATTAGACTTTGATTATGCTAGCTAGTCCAAAATATTTTCTTTAAAGTGCCTTTCTTTAGCTATAATGGTCGCTTTTTATTCTTCATTATAGTCAGATTATTTTATTCTTCATATTAGGAATATAAAATTGTATGCAAAGACTTAGTATAATTAACTACGTTTATAGAGCTTAAGTGTTTGGAAATAGAGTGAGATTTTAGAGAAAAAGTATTTTCAAATAATTAAGTATTAAAGTGTAAAATTAGATAGCAAGTATAAAGTGATTCTTAAGAAGAAGCTACCAAATTTAAAATATTGGTATAGGAAGATGAATAAAATAAATAAGCTTTTTATTATTAAAAATAAAATAAAATAAATAGCGAAAAAGCAAATTAATACATAAAAAATGTTTATCTTTTAGTATGTCAAGTCATATTATCAAAAATATAAGCAAATGCATAATAAGCTAGGATTATGAAGTTTTTTATCTTTAAAATGCTTATTAGCTTATTTTTTAACTCTAATAATAAGAATAAATCCTCTATTTCTTTCTCTTCTTACTTAGTAGAAAGAACTTAAATTTTACTCTTTCTATTATTTATATTTAGATTTTTCATTTGTTATTATGCTATAATAAACATTTAGATATTACTTTAAATCAGTATGCTCATTTACATCAAGTTTTAAGGAACATGAAGATACTTAATTAAGTTTTCATTTGATAAATAAAATTAGATATACAATTTAGAAATTTAGTTTCCTTTAAATTTAATTAGATTAATATATAGTAGACTAAAGAGATTCGTTAAAGAGTTAGATAATAATCTAAAAGCTAAAATGGTGAAAAGCTTAAAGAAAAGCAAATTAAAGTAATAATATAGAGTAGAATATAAGCTTTACTCATTCTAATTAAGCATTACTAGTTAAGTCTCGATTTTCTTTTAATCATTAAATAATAAAGTGATATTGTGGAAAATAGACAGGTAAAAGATAATATTATTAAACTAAGTTATTTTCATGTATCCTAAGCGTATAAAAAGTAGTGCTAAAGAAAAGAAGCTAAGATTGTACATAACTATCTATTAATTTAATATCATACTTTAATTAAAATAAATTATTAGAACTAAATTTAAGTTATTATGATATTATTAAAATTAACGGATTGAAATGTAATTACCAAAACAAATTTGGACTTTTAATACTTTCGCCAAACAAATAAAATAGAAATAGACTTTTATATGAGAAAATGATTTAAATAATAACTGTCTTATCACTCTGAGTATATCGATTTACTAAATCTTCTCTTCATATACTAAAATAAAATAAACTTACTACTTCCATTTTAGACTGGCCCTTTTCTTGCTACTATCTTTGCTGCTTTTTTATTCCTGATATGATTATATTCTCAAATTATTAGTTCAAGGTTTTTTTTTTAAGTATTGGTGAATTTAAAATTCGTGTTGAAGATGGTTATGGATTTTCTTAAAATTAATCCTTATTATAATATTGTCTATTAATAAGCAAGAATTCTAATGACTAAGGACGGTTTTTCTGGAATTTGTGCTCATTTTTATTTTTTTTGCTGTTTAGAGGTTAAGATTCATTTATATTTTATTATGGATTTAAACTAGTAACTTGAAAGCTTTAATCTTCCTCTTTATAAAGAGTCTAAAATTCAAACTATTTTAGTTTTTCCAAAAAGGTATTCTTATGTATTTGCTTCGAAGCTAAATTAGATTGTAAAAGCTTCTCTTCTCCACTAAGTTCTTATTAAGAAGAAACTGAATTCGTTGAACTTATATTATGCTTTTAAGATTTTTTGCTTTCTACTGAACTTGCATTTAAACTTTAAAAATATTTTCCTTTTTTTTTTATTTTAAACGGAGAATTTAAAGATAGATCTGGAGTCTTGCCAGATTAAGATTCATTACTTTCATTTGACTAATATTGTACCTTATTCAACTTTAACCTGTTTAAGCTTCTGTCTTAATTATTTACTGGGGTATCCTTACCATTTTACACTGGCTAAGAAACGGCTACATGAATGTTATTCTAATCCTATTACAATTCTTATTGAAGGTGATTCTTCAATAACTTATTCTTTTTTTTACTCATTATCGATTTAACAATTTCTATACTTTTATCTAAATCTGACTATAAAGCTTAATCCTATGTTTCATTTTCATTTTAACCTTCAAGAGGTTTTAAGTCATTGGTTTTCTTCCTTGCATTAAATTAAATTCTAAGAGAGGATTTTTTTACAGGAGTCAAGTTCTAGTCCATAATACTATTTTTAGATGACTGATTACTTCTAATCTTTTTAAAAGAATCTGATGAATTAGAATCTTAAGCCACTACAGGAAAGTCAATCTAAGAATTTTTCTTCTTTTCAACTTATATCTCAGATGAGATTTCAATCTTCATTTCTTATTTAAGGAAGATATTCTATGAGTTTGAGTTGTTATAAGACATTGAGAGATTTTTCTTTTTCACTTTTTTCTTTATCAATCTTACTTAGAAATCTTTACTATTTCTTTTCTGTTCACCTTGATCATTTTAAGCTTCTTTCTTAAACAGATTAAAATGCTCCTCTTGCAAATTTTTTACAGTTTAAGAACCAAAAAAGGCATCTGCACTTTTTTCTCTATAATATAAACTCTTAAGCTTCGTCTGCAAAAACTGATGCTATTCAAGTAAGTCCAATTAAGAATTTTTCATTGCTGGTTTTTTATCCGACCAAACCTTTTTTCCTTTATCTGATTATTTAATATGCTGTATTTAATATAAGAGATTTTTTTAGTAGAAAGTGTAGTTAGAACTTCAATCCTTAAGGTTAATTAATATTAATCTGGACTTAGAATTTATAATAAAGTTAGCTCTTAAGTATTTAACTTAAAGTTTCTTTTCCAGAAGAAGGGTTTCTTCGAGCACTTCTTTAATATTTATCAAATATTTATCTACTTCAAAAAATTCTTATAATTCGAATTACTAGAAAGTCTCTAGACTGCAAGAATCTGATTTATTCTTTGCTCTTTAGTTGATAGGATCTGGAATTAAAAATTTGGATTTAAAGGAATCTGAGTTTGCAAGTTAGAATATTTAGTGCTTAAAAGCTTATTTTTTAATATTTTGAATAGTCTCTTTTATTATGTTTGTTTTATTTAGTGCATCCCAGTTATATTTTTTGGTTTTCTACTCTATTTCCTTGCTATTTACTACTAAAACTATCTTGTACTATTCTATAATCTTTTAGTTTTCTTCTATCTATCTATCCATCAAATGCACTCTTCATTAAACTTTATCATCTTTACTTTCTTCACTAACAACATACTTAGCCTAAGCCTTACTTTTATTAATCTCTTCTAAATGTTTATTATGCACTATATCACTTAGTTTCTAATTTAAACTTTCAATCTTAAACTTCAATATCCCATTTTCTTTAGTAAGTTTATACAGAAGTTTATCTAAGTTTTGCTAAGTTTTAAGAGCGTCTTAAGGGTTATTACTAGGCTACTCTTAATTTAAAAAGTTATCTTCCTATTTAGACATTTATAACTAAGCTAATTATATAAAATATGCTTGTTTAATCTTTCTTTATTTACTGTTTTTTCTCCTTTTTCTATCTAATTTTTTATCTTTCCATTAATTTACGCTCTTCTTACTTCTCTCGGAACCTTCTTTAGTACATTAAAATTAAATTTTCTATACTTAAATTGTAAAGAATAGCTAATATTAGAGTTAAAAAATATTCTGTAAGCTTTATTGAGGATTATTAGCACGCACTAGAAAAAAGCTTGCTATTAAAAGAATCACTTTTTATTCAAATTCAAAGGAGTTTAGTCATGCTGTTAATTTAGATTAGGCTCTGCTACTAAAATATATCTAACTTATGGTTTAGTTCTAAGATATTCTGAAGAACTGGAGAATCAAAAGGACCATAATGGGTATTAAAGTGATTATAATAGAGAATGTAAATGGAAAAGTAATTTGATAGAGCTAAAATACTATAAAGATATAAAATTTCTTAGATTATATAAAAGATAGGCTGATAATTTTATTAAAGGTAGAGTTATGAAATTAGTGAAAATAAACTTAGAATTAAAAATGAAAAAAAACATTTAGCTTTCAGTTCCTAGAATGGACAAATTGTATTTTTCTCCAGACTATACTCCAAAGGCGTTTGAAGTACAAAATTTCCCTCTATAAGAAGAAAGCTTCAACGTCTTTAAGTTTGAAGAAACGGAAAGTTAATAAGTAGCAATTACAGAAGAGGATGAGTTGCAATATAATTTCAAACAATACTAAGACTGGTTGTCTAAATCCTGTGATAAAAAGCCATCTACTCCTATTAACCTAAAAACTCCTAAGCATGTAAAAACACCATTAAATATAATTGCTAGCACTCCCCCACCCCTGGTTTTTAAGGCAAGAAAATAATATTTCCAATTTAAGAATCTGGAGGAGAAGAAGATGATTCTCCAGTAAAAATAGTTAAATAAGATATACAATAATAGAACGAGACTGAAAATTAAAATGACTTATAGCTTTAACTTTCTGGCTAACTTTATTAATAAAGGAAAAATTCTAAAGTAGCTAACAGTACTTAGCCAAGCAAAAGAGCAATTAGAGGTACATTTTCAAAGGAGCAAGTTGATAATAGTGTATTTGGAGGGACTCTTAAATTTTATGATTTAAAGAAAAGATTTGGTTTTATTCTAATGGACGATGGAACAGAAGACATTTTTCTATGTGAAGATGATATATATCTAAGCAGTATAAATCTAAAGTAGTTCAAGGATTTTGTCAAAAAGCGACTTTTGATAAAATTTGAGTTTTAAGTCAAATAATATGAGGAAAAAGGAAAGCTAAAGAAAAAAGCTATAGAAATAAGATTGATAAGCACTTCAAAGATAACTGAAAATAATTAAAATGCTAATCAATGCTAAATTCATTAAAAAATTTTTCTTTTGATTATTGCACTAAAGTGAGCAGTCACCTTATAATATTTATAAGGGTATCTGAAACTTAATTATTCAACAAATATTAATAGCTTTAATATACAAAAATTCTTAAAGCGTTAATTTATATTAAATTGTAAGGCAAAAAAACAATTTTTTTGTTTAAATCTGAAATAAAAAAATTATTTTAAAGGTATATAGCTTGATACTGTCTAGTTATCTTAATATCTTATAAAATCCTATAAAAATAAAAAATATTTGAGTCTTTTATAAAATAAAATGGAAATATCTTATTTGAAATAAATGAAAAAACAATATAAATTACCATTTTAAGAATATGGCATAGTATTTCTTTATTTAAATGATAAATTTAAAACTAATTGGATGATAAATGTAATATCCTATTAATGATTGTTATTACTAGTTAAAGATAATTTATACTATCCATGAAATTAATAACAATATTTCCAGGTTGATTAATGAGTAGATATCCTCTTCGTTATTAAGGTAATAGTAATATATTTATTTAATAAATACAATTCAAATATAAATTTTGTCGATTTAATTAATAAAGGGAAAAACAGTAAATCTTCATTCTAATACAGCAGAACAAACTAGATGGTGTTTTCTTATATTCTAATAATAAACTTTAGTTTTCAACCATTAATTTCCTATTTATTACTATTTAGGATACCAATTAGTCTCTTTTATAAATTAGGGCTTGCTAATCTCAAGTAATTTAATTTAGATCAATCGAGGCTAGAATTTAATAGTTCTTAAATTATATAATAAGATTTATTTAAATTTTGTAAATTTCCAAGTCTAAAATTTCTAGCAAAGCTCTGTTGTCTTTACATAAAGATTAGTTTGAAATATTTATATCTTTCATAGATATTTATTTATATAGCTTGAATAATAAGGAAAATTGGTCTTCATAAGCATCTTTTATGAGATTTGCTAAGTAAATAATGATAAAAATTATCTAGCTTGCAAGTATAGCCCTTATTACTCACTAAATAGAGATTCTTTATTCAACTTAATCAGTATATAAGCCAAATACTTAAATTTTTAGATTTGCTCTAATTAGGATTGAGATATCCGTTTATTTACTACAAAAGAAAGAGATTTTAACAAAATAAGCAATTTTTTAAATCAGTTCTGCCCTCAAAATATTATAACTATAAATATAAATTTAAGCTTCATTGGTCTAAGAGTTTCGATTAACTATAATCTCCCAAATTCCAGTTTCTTGCTCTTAAATCTCTATAGATATCATATAAAATACTATTTTACTAACTCAATGAGAAATCCCTTAAATAGATCTATTTATTTTAGCATAACAAAGATATTTCAGTTTTATTTAAAAGTAATCAATTTACCCTAGATGTATTTAATAGCTATTTAAAACAAAAACAATAGTAAAAGATAATATCTTTATAAGAATAACTTTAGATGCCTTATATTTAAAAGCTTAGATATAATATCAATAAGGAAGTGATATAAATTAGTTTTATATAAGGAAATATAACAATTGTATTGATGCAAAAGTCAAGAGTTTAACTTTATTAGAGCATACAATTATAAAACTAAGTTGATGTGTATAGTATAATAATTGCAAAAAAGAGTTTACTAAAAGGACTATCTGAACTTGTTAAAATCACTTTAGATTTATGTTATTATTTTAATATAAATTGGAAAAGCTACTTATCTAATTAATTATCCAACTATTAAACTTAAAGATTTTATCTTTTTTATTCTTTAGTCGCGATATCTTGTATAGCATTATTAATCCACTTCTATCTAATTAAAATGTATAAAATACTTTCCTAAAATAATTTATAACTTTAAGATCATTTTTTAGTTGGAAAGCATTAAATACGATATAGCAATTCAGAAAAGCTTCACAAAAAAAGAATTTCTCATAAATATCTAAATTTAAAATTTATATGAAAAAGAAAATCTCTAGAAGTATTAAAAGGGACAATCCATAATATACGTATGATATACTTTTTTAAATTTTTACTCAGAATTATTATATCTAAGATAATTACCTTATATCCTTTAATCTCTTCACATTACTACTAGTTTATAAAATTTAAATTTACCTATAAAATCATAATCGTATAAGTGTCTTAAATTAAAATTAAAAATTTAACTTTTATTATACTCTATTGCTTAAAATATCTTAATGGTATTATAAATAGACTAAGAGGTGGCTTGTTTTCTAATATTTTTTTAATTGGTTAAGAAATGTAATAAATCTGATTTCACTTCTTTATTAGGAAATTAAATTATATCTCATTGTAGCTATTTTTATATTCATCTGTTTTTATCTTAAGTTAGCTTTATTATATCACTATAGTTTATTAGTCTGTCTTCTGTGATATCTAGAAATACTGCTAGATGAAGTTAATTTTATTTCTATTATTATTCCCTTAATTAATACCTAGCCTTATTTTAGAGTAAAAGGTAAAAAGTTCCTTTTTAATTTAAATCAGACCAAGATTTAACTTTTTTAGTTAGTGATAGTATTAAAATATTTAATTGTTTGCTATCTTTTAAGCTTTTACCGATTGAAAGAAGAGAAGCAAGCACTAAATTTTAATAACATAACATTAAAAGTCTTACATAGCATATTATGAAGCAAATATTTATGCATTGTACCTAATGATGCAGCTACTTAGCAAAGTTATCTTTATACTTATTTTAAAAGTTTGTGAGAATAATAAAAATAAAGTTATATGTTCACTTTACTACATAGAATCTAAATAATCTAATTTACACTATTTTTAAGAGTATAGATATTCTAAGATGCTTGGATGATTATCTTGCTAGCCTATTTCCTTTATTAGAATAGAGTAAAAGACCAATAATTAATTTAAATAGATGCTTATTTGTATCTGCTTAAGATATTTTGATAATTAACTTAGCTTAGCCTTATAAGTACTCAAGATATTGTTTCTGCCTTTTATTAGTATGTAAGATATTTATTTTTTAATTAAATTTATGTCTATAAACATCTTATTAAATTAATTATATTTGAATTAACTCTTAGTTAGCAGTTAAATATTTAGATCCTTCAAGCTTAATTCTTCAATTTAGGAATTTATTTAAATTCAGATTTTTTTTATTACTAAGCTAGAATACCATTAGATTTATTTAGCTTTATAGATTCAGAGTTTATGACCTCCAAGTAATATAAATTGCTTCTGGCTTTTAATTAAGTTAGATCTTATTTAGAAGTAAAGGCAGTTAAAGGAGATTCTGGTGATTTTGATTATTTTCTTAACTGAAATATTTATAGATATTGTTAGCCATTAATTTAGAGCTTCCTTTAAGTTTAAATTGCTTGTATATACAATTAGGTATTTTCGTCTAATTATGCTCAGAGCTTCTCTTATTGATTAATCTTTTAATCCGACAAAAATTCTTCTAACAAACCCTTCTACTGAATCAAGTAATCCTCGTTCATGAAACGGTTCTTCGAATGATGTAATTTAAACTAAGATAGAGTAATTAAAATTTAAGCTTAAGATCCTATTAAGAACCATTCTAGAATTGTCAGTATATTTATGATATAAATAAAATGAAATATAATAAAGCTTAGTATAATAATTAAAGGGTAGAAGAGATAGTGAAGATAGGATTTTCTAATTTAACTATGATGTAAAAATATGATTTTTCTTTATCAATAAGTAAATTCATTTTTGAGAAACTTTTTGTGTTTTCAAATAAGCTTAAGATTACAAAGGCATTAATTAAATATAAGAAGCTTTGGATAATGCTTAGTAAGGATAGTTATCATTTAGACTTTATAATGCCCTATCTAATTTTTCTAAAAGGGAATTATTTAATTTTCTATAATTTACTTTAGCTAAGTAGCTGATAAGCTCTTCTATATGAAAAAATAGTTTGGTGCTTAAATACAAGAAAAAACTCTAAGTATATGTGATTATAAATTGAGTGCTTGGATTCCACAAAATATAACCTCTTATAAATATAGATAATATTTGTTTGATTAAATTACTAAATATTAAATTTTTTACGTTATCTGAGTCTTAATTTAGATAACAAGTACTGAAAAAAGTTACTTAAATTTGGATTGAAAAGTAAAGCATCAGAATTCTGATTTAATAAGTAATTTCGTAAAACTTAATTAATATATATCTTTCTGTCTTTAAGGACAATTTTAAATTCTTCAATCTTGTAAATTTCTTAGTATCTCTTGATTATCACTACTATTTTCATCTTCTGATGTTATATCCTTTAAATCTGAACTGGTTGCCCATGCTAATAGCTTCGCAAGTTAAGGATTATTCTCGGCAAACCTACGTTCTCTGATAGAGTCTATTATTTATTGGGGTATTTCAACTGGTGAACAGCATCTTCCCTTTCTCTTTTTGCAATGAATAATAGATCTCTTCTTGAGTTCAAGTAACTTTATTATTTCATTTTCACTTAATTTATTGGTGTTTAGTAGTCGTCTAGCCTAATCATGGCAACGATTAAAACATCTAAGTACTCCAATTTTTTCATTCATATGATCTTTAAATTTGAAGTTATAAATTTTCCCTTTTTTAATTTGCTATAAATATTCATCAAGAGTTTTTTTGTTTACTCCTACTTCCTTTGCAGCTGTTTCATAGTCAAGTTCTTTACTTTCATGAAGTTGCCTCCAGGCATTAACCTTTTGCAAAACCGTTTTTATTACTCCTTCTTTAGCTCGGACTCTGTTCAAACTTTGTCCAATCTAACCAAAGGGAGTCTCTTCATCTTCTCCAATTTCTTTTTTTAATTCATGCTTCATGACTTTTATTGACTGAGTAGAATGCTTAACTTTAAGAGTCATTTTTTACATATAAGGAAAATAGAAGGGTTCTTTCAAAGGATCTTTTCCAATTAAGTTATAAACTCCATCCTAGTCCTTATAAAAGAATTACCCGTTTTGAATAGGAAATCCATATTGCTTTAGCTTAGTAATTATCTCATTGGCTTCTATCATTTTATTACTTAAATTTAAGGTTAGATTCTCGATTTTCTCTCGTGAAATAGGTAGGTCGGGCTTTTGATACTCTAAAGTTAAGGTTATAGCCGAGTTTGTTTAGACTTGCTCCATATTTTATAATAACTTGATGAAATTAATCTTAAAAGTATTGATTTAAAATATTTAGTTTCTTTATTAAATAAATTTACCGTTTTTTAGATTACTGTACTACTGATTCTTATATTCCTTTTTAATGTAATTTTATTCAATATTTCTTTCTTAAAGATGGAATCCTTTAATACAGCTTCATATTCTGATTCTTGTATCCACGCAGATTGTATTCTAATGGTGGAATTTCTTTATCTCTTTGCTTTTTATAATCCTATTATCTGATATTTAATTATTTAAGGCAAATATTGGAAATGTCTGTTGGCAGATTAAATAAAACTTAGGATAGGAAAAGTCTAATTTTAAATGTTTTCTAGTTTTGAGCTTATAATTTCAAGCGAATCTACTAAAGATATAATTAATGATTGGCTGATTCTAAATTGGAGGATACTTATAAGAATCACTCTAGAAGATACTTTAATCGAAACAACTAGGGAAATATGGGAGTAGGTACACCTATGGCTACAATGAAGAAAAATTATGAAATTACCATAGCAATAACTAAAAAATGACAATAAATGCAAAGATTATGTATAATTTTAAAGTCCAAAATCTTAAAAACTCCTAAAAAACTAGTTTTAAACTTATCAATTTCGAATATTAAAATAACATTTAAACTTGAAATACAAATCAGACCGAGCATTTAAAATATTTACAAAGTATAGCAACCCTGTACTCACTATGAAGGTTTAGTGAAGATTTTTTATTTAAGCATCTTATTAAATAAGTGAGTTGTTAAAGCAGAATATGATATAAACTTTTTAACTGGAATGATAGAAAGGTTAAAGATTAAAAAAGAAATAAAAGTAATTTATGTAGACCTTGTGAGATTATATTTAGCATAATTTATATCTTTTAATACAGTTTGAGACTCTCTATTAAATGTAGATGCTGAATATAGCTTTGCTCT
>CAMPDV010003265.1:0-51723 GCA_946699065.1 Loxodes magnus | reverse complement strand
AAAAGTGAAATTCTATAAATGCAAAATACGAAGGAGAAAAAGCAAGAGTGTAAAAATGAAAAGTTGATTTCTGAAAAAAAGAAGGAAAGTGTGAAGAGAAAGTGATTTTAGAAAGAGAGAAAAAGTGAAATTCTATAAATGCAAAATACGAAGGAGAAAAAGCAAGAGTGTAAAAATGTAAAGTTGATTTATGAAAAGAAGAAGGAAAGTGAGAAATGAAAGTGTTTTTAGAAAGAGAGAAAAAGTGAAATTCTAAAAATGCAAAATACGAAGGAGAAAAAGCAAGAGTGTAAAAATGTAAAGTTGATTTCTGAAAAGAAGAAGGAAAGTTTGAAGAGAAAGTGATTTTAGAAAGAGAGAAAAAGTGAAATTCTAAAAATGCAAAATACGAAGGAGAAAAAGCAAGAGTGTTAAAATGTAAAGTTGATTTCTGAAAAAAAGAAGGAAAGTGTGAAGAGAAAGTGATTTTAGAAAGAGAGAAAAAGTGAAATTCTAAAAATGCAAAATACGAAGGAGAAAAAGCAAGAGTGTAAAAATGTAAAGTTGATTTCTGAAAAAAAGAAGGAAAATGAGAAATGAAAGTGATTTTAGAAAGAGAGAAAAAGTGAAATTCTAAAAATGCAAAATACGAAGGAGTAAGAGTGTAAAAATGTAAAGTTGATTTCTGAAAAAAAGAAGGAAAGTGTGAAGAGAAAGTGTTTTTAGAAAGAGAGAAAAAGTGAAATTCTAAAAATGCAAAATACGAAGGAGTAAAGCAAGAGTGTAAAAATGTAAAGTTGATTTCTGAAAAAAAGAAGGAAAGTGTGAAGAGAAAGTGATTTTAGAAAGAGAGAAAAAGTGAAATTCTATAAATGCAAAATACGAAGGAGAAAAAGCAAGAGTGTAAAAATGTAAAGTTGATTTCTGAAAAGAAGAAGGAAAGTTTGAAGAGAAAGTGATTTTAGAAAGAGAGAAAAAGTGAAATTCTAAAAATGCAAAATACGAAGGAGAAAAAGCAAGAGTGTAAAAATGTAAAGTTGATTTCTGAAAAAAAGAAGGAAAGTTTGAAGAGAAAGTGATTTTAGAAAGAGAGAAAAAGTGAAATTCTATAAATGCAAAATACGAAGGAGAAAAAGCAAGAGTGTAAAAATGTAAAGTTGATTTCTGAAAAGAAGAAGGAAAGTGTGAAGAGAAAGTGATTTTAGAAAGAGAGAAAAAGTGAAATTCTAAAAATGCAAAATACGAAGGAGAAAAAGCAAGAGTGTAAAAATGTAAAGTTGATTTCTGAAAAAAAGAAGGAAAGTTTGAAGAGAAAGTGATTTTAGAAAGAGAGAAAAAGTGAAATTCTAAAAATGCAAAATACGAAGGAGAAAAAGCAAGAGTGTAAAAATGTAAAGTTGATTTCTGAAAAAAAGAAGGAAAGTGTGAAGAGAAAGTGATTTTAGAAAGAGAGACAAAGTGAAATTCTAAAAATGCAAAATACGAAGGAGAAAAAGCAAGAGTGTTAAAATGTAAAGTTGATTTCTGAAAAAAAGAAGGAAAGTGTGAAGAGAAAGTGATTTTAGAAAGAGAGAAAAAGTGAAATTCTATAAATGCAAAATACGAAGGAGAAAAAGCAAGAGTGTAAAAATGTAAAGTTGATTTCTGAAAAAAAGAAGGAAAGTTTGAAGAGAAAGTGATTTTAGAAAGAGAGAAAAAGTGAAATTCTATAAATGCAAAATACGAAGGAGAAAAAGCAAGAGTGTAAAAATGTAAAGTTGATTTCTGAAAAGAAGAAGGAAAGTGTGAAGAGAAAGTGATTTTAGAAAGAGAGAAAAAGTGAAATTCTAAAAATGCAAAATACGAAGGAGAAAAAGCAAGAGTGTTAAAATGTAAAGTTGATTTCTGAAAAAAAGAAGGAAAGTGTGAAGAGAAAGTGATTTTAGAAAGAGAGAAAAAGTGAAATTCTATAAATGCAAAATACGAAGGAGTAAAGCAAGAGTGTAAAAATGTAAAGTTGATTTCTGAAAAAAAGAAGGAAAGTGTGAAGAGAAAGTGATTTTAGAAAGAGAGAAAAAGTGAAATTCTATAAATGCAAAATACGAAGGAGAAAAAGCAAGAGTGTAAAAATGTAAAGTTGATTTCTGAAAAGAAGAAGGAAAGTTTGAAGAGAAAGTGATTTTAGAAAGAGAGAAAAAGTGAAATTCTAAAAATGCAAAATACGAAGGAGAAAAAGCAAGAGTGTAAAAATGTAAAGTTGATTTCTGAAAAAAAGAAGGAAAGTTTGAAGAGAAAGTGATTTTAGAAAGAGAGAAAAAGTGAAATTCTATAAATGCAAAATACGAAGGAGAAAAAGCAAGAGTGTAAAAATGTAAAGTTGATTTCTGAAAAGAAGAAGGAAAGTTTGAAGAGAAAGTGATTTTAGAAAGAGAGAAAAAGTGAAATTCTAAAAATGCAAAATACGAAGGAGTAAAGCAAGAGTGTAAAAATGTAAAGTTGATTTCTGAAAAAAAGAAGGAAAGTTTGAAGAGAAAGTGTTTTTAGGAAGAGAGAAAAAGTGAAATTCTATAATAGCAAAATACGAAGGAGTAAAGCAAGAGTGTAAAAATGTAAAGTTGATTTCTGAAAAGAAGAAGGAAAGTTTGAAGAGAAAGTGATTTTAGAAAGAGAGAAAAAGTGAAATTCTAAAAATGCAAAATACGAAGGAGAAAAAGCAAGAGTGTAAAAATGTAAAGTTGATTTATGAAAAGAAGAAGGAAAGTGAGAAATGAAAGTGATTTTAGAAAGAGAGAAAAAGTGAAATTCTATAAATGCAAAATACGAAGGAGAAAAAGCAAGAGTGTAAAAATGTAAAGTTGATTTCTGAAAAAAAGAAGGAAAATGAGAAATGAAAGTGATTTTAGAAAGAGAGAAAAAGTGAAATTCTAAAAATGCAAAATACGAAGGAGTAAGAGTGTAAAAATGTAAAGTTGATTTCTGAAAAGAAGAAGGAAAGTGTGAAGAGAAAGTGATTTTAGAAAGAGAGAAAAAGTGAAATTCTAAAAATGCAAAATACGAAGGAGAAAAAGCAAGAGTGTAAAAATGTAAAGTTGATTTCTGAAAAAAAGAAGGAAAGTGTGAAGAGAAAGTGATTTTAGGAAGAGAGAAAAAGTGAAATTCTATAATAGCAAAATACGAAGGAGAAAAAGCAAGAGTGTAAAAATGTAAAGTTGATTTCTGAAAAGAAGAAGGAAAGTGTGAAGAGAAAGTGTTTTTAGAAAGAGAGAAAAAGTGAAATTCTATAAATGCAAAATACGAAGGAGTAAAGCAAGAGTGTAAAAATGTAAAGTTGATTTCTGAAAAGAAGAAGGAAAGTGTGAAGAGAAAGTGATTTTAGAAAGAGAGAAAAAGTGAAATTCTAAAAATGCAAAATACGAAGGAGAAAAAGCAAGAGTGTAAAAATGTAAAGTTGATTTCTGAAAAGAAGAAGGAAAGTGTGAAGAGAAAGTGATTTTAGAAAGAGAGAAAAAGTGAAATTCTAAAAATGCAAAATACGAAGGAGAAAAAGCAAGAGTGTTAAAATGTAAAGTTGATTTCTGAAAAAAAGAAGGAAAGTGTGAAGAGAAAGTGTTTTTAGAAAGAGAGAAAAAGTGAAATTCTATAAATGCAAAATACGAAGGAGAAAAAGCAAGAGTGTAAAAATGTAAAGTTGATTTCTGCAAAGAAGAAGGAAAGTGTGAAGAGAAAGTGATTTTAAGAGAGAAAAAGTGAAATTCTATAAATGCAAAATACAAAGGAGTAAAGCAAGAGTGTAAAAATGAAAAGTTGATTTCTGAAAAGAAGAAGGAAAGTGTGAAGAGAAAGTGATTTTAGAAAGAGAGAAAAAGTGAAATTCTAAAAATGCAAAATACGAAGGAGAAAAAGCAAGAGTGTAAAAATGTAAAGTTGATTTCTGAAACAAAGAAGGAAAGTGTGAAGAGAAAGTGATTTTAAGAGAGAAAAAGTGAAATTCTAAAAATGCAAAATACGAAGGAGAAAAAGCAAGAGTGTAAAAATGCAAAGTTGATTTCTGAAAAGAAGAAGGAAAGTGTGAAGAGAAAGTGATTTTAAGAGAGAAAAAGTGAAATTCTAAAAATGCAAAATACGAAGGAGTAAAGCAAGAGTGTAAAAATGTAAAGTTGATTTCTGAAAAAAGAAGGAAAGTGTGAAGAGAAAGTGATTTTAAGAGAGAAAAAGTGAAATTCTAAAAATGCAAAATACGAAGGAGAAAAAGCAAGAGTGTAAAAATGTAAAGTTGATTTCTGAAAAAAAGAAGGAAAGTGTGAAGAGAAAGTGATTTTAGAAAGAGAGAAAAAGTGAAATTCTAAAAATGCAAAATACGAAGGAGAAAAAGCAAGAGTGTAAAAATGTAAAGTTGATTTCTGAAAAAAAGAAGGAAAGTGTGAAGAGAAAGTGATTTTAGGAAGAGAGAAAAAGTGAAATTCTATAATAGCAAAATACGAAGGAGAAAAAGCAAGAGTGTAAAAATGTAAAGTTGATTTCTGAAAAGAAGAAGGAAAGTGTGAAGAGAAAGTGTTTTTAGAAAGAGAGAAAAAGTGAAATTCTATAAATGCAAAATACGAAGGAGTAAAGCAAGAGTGTAAAAATGTAAAGTTGATTTCTGAAAAGAAGAAGGAAAGTGTGAAGAGAAAGTGATTTTAGAAAGAGAGAAAAAGTGAAATTCTAAAAATGCAAAATACGAAGGAGAAAAAGCAAGAGTGTAAAAATGTAAAGTTGATTTCTGAAAAGAAGAAGGAAAGTGTGAAGAGAAAGTGATTTTAGAAAGAGAGAAAAAGTGAAATTCTAAAAATGCAAAATACGAAGGAGAAAAAGCAAGAGTGTTAAAATGTAAAGTTGATTTCTGAAAAAAAGAAGGAAAGTGTGAAGAGAAAGTGTTTTTAGAAAGAGAGAAAAAGTGAAATTCTATAAATGCAAAATACGAAGGAGAAAAAGCAAGAGTGTAAAAATGTAAAGTTGATTTCTGCAAAGAAGAAGGAAAGTGTGAAGAGAAAGTGATTTTAAGAGAGAAAAAGTGAAATTCTATAAATGCAAAATACAAAGGAGTAAAGCAAGAGTGTAAAAATGAAAAGTTGATTTCTGAAAAGAAGAAGGAAAGTGTGAAGAGAAAGTGATTTTAGAAAGAGAGAAAAAGTGAAATTCTAAAAATGCAAAATACGAAGGAGAAAAAGCAAGAGTGTAAAAATGTAAAGTTGATTTCTGAAACAAAGAAGGAAAGTGTGAAGAGAAAGTGATTTTAAGAGAGAAAAAGTGAAATTCTAAAAATGCAAAATACGAAGGAGAAAAAGCAAGAGTGTAAAAATGCAAAGTTGATTTCTGAAAAGAAGAAGGAAAGTGTGAAGAGAAAGTGATTTTAAGAGAGAAAAAGTGAAATTCTAAAAATGCAAAATACGAAGGAGTAAAGCAAGAGTGTAAAAATGTAAAGTTGATTTCTGAAAAAAGAAGGAAAGTGTGAAGAGAAAGTGATTTTAAGAGAGAAAAAGTGAAATTCTAAAAATGCAAAATACGAAGGAGAAAAAGCAAGAGTGTAAAAATGTAAAGTTGATTTCTGAAAAAAAGAAGGAAAGTGTGAAGAGAAAGTGATTTTAGAAAGAGAGAAAAAGTGAAATTCTAAAAATGCAAAATACGAAGGAGAAAAAGCAAGAGTGTAAAAATGTAAAGTTGATTTCTGAAAAAAAGAAGGAAAGTGTGAAGAGAAAGTGATTTTAGGAAGAGAGAAAAAGTGAAATTCTATAATAGCAAAATACGAAGGAGAAAAAGCAAGAGTGTAAAAATGTAAAGTTGATTTCTGAAAAGAAGAAGGAAAGTGTGAAGAGAAAGTGTTTTTAGAAAGAGAGAAAAAGTGAAATTCTATAAATGCAAAATACGAAGGAGTAAAGCAAGAGTGTAAAAATGTAAAGTTGATTTCTGAAAAGAAGAAGGAAAGTGTGAAGAGAAAGTGATTTTAGAAAGAGAGAAAAAGTGAAATTCTAAAAATGCAAAATACGAAGGAGAAAAAGCAAGAGTGTAAAAATGTAAAGTTGATTTCTGAAAAGAAGAAGGAAAGTGTGAAGAGAAAGTGATTTTAAGAGAGAAAAAGTGAAATTCTATAATAGCAAAATACGAAGGAGAAAAAGCAAGAGTGTAAAAATGAAAAGTTGATTTCTGAAAAAAAGAAGGAAAGTGTGAAGAGAAAGTGATTTTAGAAAGAGAGAAAAAGTGAAATTCTAAAAATGCAAAATACGAAGGAGAAAAAGCAAGAGTGTAAAAATGTAAAGTTGATTTCTGAAAAGAAGAAGGAAAGTTTGAAGAGAAAGTGATTTTAGAAAGAGAGAAAAAGTGAAATTCTAAAAATGCAAAATACGAAGGAGTAAAGCAAGAGTGTAAAAATGTAAAGTTGATTTCTGAAAAAAAGAAGGAAAGTGTGAAGAGAAAGTGATTTTAAGAGAGAAAAAGTGAAATTCTATAAATGCAAAATACGAAGGAGTAAAGTAAGAGTGTAAAAATGTAAAGTTGATTTCTGAAAAGAAGAAGGAAAGTGTGAAGAGAAAGTGATTTTAGAAAGAGAGAAAAAGTGAAATTCTAAAAATGAAAAATATTAAGGAGAAAAAGCAAGAGTGTAAAAATGTAAAGTTGATTTCTGAAAAAAAGAAGGAAAGTGTGAAGAGAAAGTGTTTTTAGAAAGAGAGAAAAAGTGAAATTCTAAAAATGCAAAATACGAAGGAGTAAAGCAAGAGTGTAAAAATGTAAAGTTGATTTCTGAAAAGAAGAAGGAAAGTGTGAAGAGAAAGTGATTTTGAGAGAGAAAAAGTGAAATTCTAAAAATGCAAAATACGAAGGAGAAAAAGCAAGAGTGTAAAAATGTAAAGTTGATTTCTGAAAAGAAGAAGGAAAGTGTGAAGAGAAAGTGTTTTTAGAAAGAGAGAAAAAGTGAAATTCTATAAATGCAAAATACGAAGGAGAAAAAGCAAGAGTGTAAAAATGTAAAGTTGATTTCTGAAAAGAAGAAGGAAAGTGTGAAGAGAAAGTGATTTTAGAAAGAGAGAAAAAGTGAAATTCTATAAATGCAAAATACGAAGGAGAAAAAGCAAGAGTGTAAAAATGAAAAGTTGATTTCTGAAAAGAAGAAGGAAAGTGTGAAGAGAAAGTGATTTTAGAAAGAGAGAAAAAGTGAAATTCTAAAAATGCAAAATACGAAGGAGAAAAAGCAAGAGTGTAAAAATGTAAAGTTGATTTATGAAAAGAAGAAGGAAAGTGAGAAATGAAAGTGATTTTAGAAAGAGAGAAAAAGTGAAATTCTATAAATGCAAAATACGAAGGAGAAAAAGCAAGAGTGTAAAAATGTAAAGTTGATTTCTGAAAAGAAGAAGGAAAGTTTGAAGAGAAAGTGATTTTAGAAAGAGAGAAAAAGTGAAATTCTAAAAATGCAAAATACGAAGGAGAAAAAGCAAGAGTGTTAAAATGTAAAGTTGATTTCTGAAAAAAAGAAGGAAAGTGTGAAGAGAAAGTGATTTTAGAAAGAGAGAAAAAGTGAAATTCTAAAAATGCAAAATACGAAGGAGAAAAAGCAAGAGTGTAAAAATGTAAAGTTGATTTCTGAAAAAAAGAAGGAAAATGAGAAATGAAAGTGATTTTAGAAAGAGAGAAAAAGTGAAATTCTAAAAATGCAAAATACGAAGGAGTAAGAGTGTAAAAATGTAAAGTTGATTTCTGAAAAAAAGAAGGAAAGTGTGAAGAGAAAGTGTTTTTAGAAAGAGAGAAAAAGTGAAATTCTAAAAATGCAAAATACGAAGGAGTAAAGCAAGAGTGTAAAAATGTAAAGTTGATTTCTGAAAAAAAGAAGGAAAGTGTGAAGAGAAAGTGATTTTAGAAAGAGAGAAAAAGTGAAATTCTATAAATGCAAAATACGAAGGAGAAAAAGCAAGAGTGTAAAAATGTAAAGTTGATTTCTGAAAAGAAGAAGGAAAGTTTGAAGAGAAAGTGATTTTAGAAAGAGAGAAAAAGTGAAATTCTAAAAATGCAAAATACGAAGGAGAAAAAGCAAGAGTGTAAAAATGTAAAGTTGATTTCTGAAAAAAAGAAGGAAAGTTTGAAGAGAAAGTGATTTTAGAAAGAGAGAAAAAGTGAAATTCTATAAATGCAAAATACGAAGGAGAAAAAGCAAGAGTGTAAAAATGTAAAGTTGATTTCTGAAAAGAAGAAGGAAAGTGTGAAGAGAAAGTGATTTTAGAAAGAGAGAAAAAGTGAAATTCTAAAAATGCAAAATACGAAGGAGAAAAAGCAAGAGTGTAAAAATGTAAAGTTGATTTCTGAAAAAAAGAAGGAAAGTTTGAAGAGAAAGTGATTTTAGAAAGAGAGAAAAAGTGAAATTCTAAAAATGCAAAATACGAAGGAGAAAAAGCAAGAGTGTAAAAATGTAAAGTTGATTTCTGAAAAAAAGAAGGAAAGTGTGAAGAGAAAGTGATTTTAGAAAGAGAGACAAAGTGAAATTCTAAAAATGCAAAATACGAAGGAGTAAAGTAAGAGTGTAAAAATGTAAAGTTGATTTCTGAAAAGAAGAAGGAAAGTGTGAAGAGAAAGTGATTTTAGAAAGAGAGAAAAAGTGAAATTCTATAATAGCAAAATACGAAGGAGAAAAAGCAAGAGTGTAAAAATGTAAAGTTGATTTCTGAAAAGAAGAAGGAAAGTTTGAAGAGAAAGTGATTTTAAGAGAGAAAAAGTGAAATTCTATAAATGCAAAATACGAAGGAGAAAAAGCAAGAGTGTAAAAATGTAAAGTTGATTTCTGAAAAGAAGAAGGAAAGTGTGAAGAGAAAGTGATTTTAGAAAGAGAGAAAAAGTGAAATTCTAAAAATGCAAAATACGAAGGAGAAAAAGCAAGAGTGTTAAAATGTAAAGTTGATTTCTGAAAAAAAGAAGGAAAGTGTGAAGAGAAAGTGATTTTAGAAAGAGAGAAAAAGTGAAATTCTATAAATGCAAAATACGAAGGAGAAAAAGCAAGAGTGTAAAAATGTAAAGTTGATTTCTGCAAAGAAGAAGGAAAGTGTGAAGAGAAAGTGATTTTAAGAGAGAAAAAGTGAAATTCTATAAATGCAAAATACAAAGGAGTAAAGCAAGAGTGTAAAAATGAAAAGTTGATTTCTGAAAAAAAGAAGGAAAGTGTGAAGAGAAAGTGTTTTTAGGAAGAGAGAAAAAGTGAAATTCTAAAAATGCAAAATACGAAGGAGAAAAAGCAAGAGTGTAAAAATGTAAAGTTGATTTCTGAAAAGAAGAAGGAAAGTGAGAAATGAAAGTGATTTTAGAAAGAGAGAAAAAGTGAAATTCTATAAATGCAAAATACGAAGGAGAAAAAGCAAGAGTGTAAAAATGTAAAGTTGATTTCTGAAAAGAAGAAGGAAAGTTTGAAGAGAAAGTGATTTTAGAAAGAGAGAAAAAGTGAAATTCTAAAAATGCAAAATACGAAGGAGTAAAGCAAGAGTGTAAAAATGTAAAGTTGATTTCTGAAAAAAAGAAGGAAAGTTTGAAGAGAAAGTGTTTTTAGGAAGAGAGAAAAAGTGAAATTCTATAATAGCAAAATACGAAGGAGTAAAGCAAGAGTGTAAAAATGTAAAGTTGATTTCTGAAAAGAAGAAGGAAAGTTTGAAGAGAAAGTGATTTTAGAAAGAGAGAAAAAGTGAAATTCTAAAAATGCAAAATACGAAGGAGAAAAAGCAAGAGTGTAAAAATGTAAAGTTGATTTATGAAAAGAAGAAGGAAAGTGAGAAATGAAAGTGATTTTAGAAAGAGAGAAAAAGTGAAATTCTATAAATGCAAAATACGAAGGAGAAAAAGCAGAGTGTAAAAATGTAAAGTTGATTTCTGAAAAAAAGAAGGAAAATGAGAAATGAAAGTGATTTTAGAAAGAGAGAAAAAGTGAATATCTAAAAATGCAAAATACGAAGGAGTAAGAGTGTAAAAATGTAAAGTTGATTTCTGAAAAGAAGAAGGAAAGTGTGAAGAGAAAGTGATTTTAGAAAGAGAGAAAAAGTGAAATTCTAAAAATGCAAAATACGAAGGAGAAAAAGCAAGAGTGTAAAAATGTAAAGTTGATTTCTGAAAAGAAGAAGGAAAGTGTGAAGAGAAAGTGATTTTAGGAAGAGAGAAAAAGTGAAATTCTATAATAGCAAAATACGAAGGAGAAAAAGCAAGAGTGTAAAAATGTAAAGTTGATTTCTGAAAAGAAGAAGGAAAGTGTGAAGAGAAAGTGATTTTAGAAAGAGAGAAAAAGTGAAATTCTAAAAATGCAAAATACGAAGGAGAAAAAGCAAGAGTGTAAAAATGTAAAGTTGATTTCTGAAAAGAAGAAGGAAAGTGTGAAGAGAAAGTGATTTTAAGAGAGAAAAAGTGAAATTCTATAATAGCAAAATACGAAGGAGAAAAAGCAAGAGTGTAAAAATGAAAAGTTGATTTCTGAAAAAAAGAAGGAAAGTGTGAAGAGAAAGTGATTTTAGAAAGAGAGAAAAAGTGAAATTCTAAAAATGCAAAATACGAAGGAGAAAAAGCAAGAGTGTAAAAATGTAAAGTTGATTTCTGAAAAGAAGAAGGAAAGTTTGAAGAGAAAGTGATTTTAGAAAGAGAGAAAAAGTGAAATTCTAAAAATGCAAAATACGAAGGAGTAAAGCAAGAGTGTAAAAATGTAAAGTTGATTTCTGAAAAAAAGAAGGAAAGTTTGAAGAGAAAGTGATTTTAAGAGAGAAAAAGTGAAATTCTATAATAGCAAAATACGAAGGAGTAAAGCAAGAGTGTAAAAATGTAAAGTTGATTTCTGAAACAAAGAAGGAAAGTTTGAAGAGAAAGTGTTTTTAGGAAGAGAGAAAAAGTGAAATTCTATAATAGCAAAATACGAAGGAGAAAAAGCAAGAGTGTAAAAATGTAAAGTTGATTTCTGAAAAGAAGAAGGAAAGTTTGAAGAGAAAGTGATTTTAGAAAGAGAGAAAAAGTGAAATTCTAAAAATGCAAAATACGAAGGAGTAAAGCAAGAGTGTAAAAATGTAAAGTTGATTTCTGAAAAAAAGAAGGAACGTGTGAAGAGAAAGTGATTTTAGAAAGAGAGAAAAAGTGAAATTCTAAAAATGCAAAATACGAAGGAGTAAAGCAAGAGTGTAAAAATGTAAAGTTGATTTCTGAAAAAAGAAGGAAAGTGTGAAGAGAAAGTGATTTTAAGAGAGAAAAAGTGAAATTCTAAAAATGCAAAATACGAAGGAGAAAAAGCAAGAGTGTAAAAATGTAAAGTTGATTTCTGAAAAAAAGAAGGAAAGTGTGAAGAGAAAGTGATTTTAGAAAGAGAGAAAAAGTGAAATTCTAAAAATGCAAAATACGAAGGAGAAAAAGCAAGAGTGTTAAAATGTAAAGTTGATTTCTGAAAAAAAGAAGGAAAGTGTGAAGAGAAAGTGATTTTAGAAAGAGAGAAAAAGTGAAATTCTATAAATGCAAAATACGAAGGAGAAAAAGCAAGAGTGTAAAAATGTAAAGTTGATTTCTGCAAAGAAGAAGGAAAGTGTGAAGAGAAAGTGATTTTAAGAGAGAAAAAGTGAAATTCTATAAATGCAAAATACAAAGGAGTAAAGCAAGAGTGTAAAAATGAAAAGTTGATTTCTGAAAAGAAGAAGGAAAGTGTGAAGAGAAAGTGATTTTAGAAAGAGAGAAAAAGTGAAATTCTAAAAATGCAAAATACGAAGGAGAAAAAGCAAGAGTGTAAAAATGTAAAGTTGATTTCTGAAAAAAGAAGGAAAGTGTGAAGAGAAAGTGATTTTAAGAGAGAAAAAGTGAAATTCTAAAAATGCAAAATACGAAGGAGAAAAAGCAAGAGTGTAAAAATGCAAAGTTGATTTCTGAAAAGAAGAAGGAAAGTGTGAAGAGAAAGTGATTTTAAGAGAGAAAAAGTGAAATTCTATAAATGCAAAATACGAAGGAGTAAAGCAAGAGTGTAAAAATGTAAAGTTGATTTCTGAAAAAAGAAGGAAAGTGTGAAGAGAAAGTGATTTTAAGAGAGAAAAAGTGAAATTCTAAAAATGCAAAATACGAAGGAGAAAAAGCAAGAGTGTAAAAATGTAAAGTTGATTTCTGAAAAAAAGAAGGAAAGTGTGAAGAGAAAGTGATTTTAGAAAGAGAGAAAAAGTGAAATTCTAAAAATGCAAAATACGAAGGAGAAAAAGCAAGAGTGTAAAAATGTAAAGTTGATTTCTGAAAAAAAGAAGGAAAGTGTGAAGAGAAAGTGATTTTAGGAAGAGAGAAAAAGTGAAATTCTATAATAGCAAAATACGAAGGAGAAAAAGCAAGAGTGTAAAAATGTAAAGTTGATTTCTGAAAAGAAGAAGGAAAGTGTGAAGAGAAAGTGTTTTTAGAAAGAGAGAAAAAGTGAAATTCTATAAATGCAAAATACGAAGGAGAAAAAGCAAGAGTGTAAAAATGTAAAGTTGATTTCTGAAAAGAAGAAGGAAAGTGTGAAGAGAAAGTGATTTTAAGAGAGAAAAAGTGAAATTCTATAATAGCAAAATACGAAGGAGAAAAAGCAAGAGTGTAAAAATGAAAAGTTGATTTCTGAAAAAAAGAAGGAAAGTGTGAAGAGAAAGTGATTTTAGAAAGAGAGAAAAAGTGAAATTCTAAAAATGCAAAATACGAAGGAGAAAAAGCAAGAGTGTAAAAATGTAAAGTTGATTTCTGAAAAGAAGAAGGAAAGTTTGAAGAGAAAGTGATTTTAGAAAGAGAGAAAAAGTGAAATTCTAAAAATGCAAAATACGAAGGAGTAAAGCAAGAGTGTAAAAATGTAAAGTTGATTTCTGAAAAAAAGAAGGAAAGTTTGAAGAGAAAGTGTTTTTAGGAAGAGAGAAAAAGTGAAATTCTATAATAGCAAAATACGAAGGAGTAAAGCAAGAGTGTAAAAATGTAAAGTTGATTTCTGAAACAAAGAAGGAAAGTTTGAAGAGAAAGTGTTTTTAGGAAGAGAGAAAAAGTGAAATTCTATAATAGCAAAATACGAAGGAGAAAAAGCAAGAGTGTAAAAATGTAAAGTTGATTTCTGAAAAGAAGAAGGAAAGTTTGAAGAGAAAGTGATTTTAGAAAGAGAGAAAAAGTGAAATTCTAAAAATGCAAAATACGAAGGAGTAAAGCAAGAGTGTAAAAATGTAAAGTTGATTTCTGAAAAAAAGAAGGAACGTGTGAAGAGAAAGTGATTTTAGAAAGAGAGAAAAAGTGAAATTCTAAAAATGCAAAATACGAAGGAGTAAAGCAAGAGTGTAAAAATGTAAAGTTGATTTCTGAAAAAAGAAGGAAAGTGTGAAGAGAAAGTGATTTTAAGAGAGAAAAAGTGAAATTCTAAAAATGCAAAATACGAAGGAGAAAAAGCAAGAGTGTAAAAATGTAAAGTTGATTTCTGAAAAAAAGAAGGAAAGTGTGAAGAGAAAGTGATTTTAGAAAGAGAGAAAAAGTGAAATTCTAAAAATGCAAAATACGAAGGAGAAAAAGCAAGAGTGTAAAAATGTAAAGTTGATTTCTGAAAAAAAGAAGGAAAGTGTGAAGAGAAAGTGATTTTAGAAAGAGAGAAAAAGTGAAATTCTATAATAGCAAAATACGAAGGTGAAAAAGAAGAGTGTAAAAATGTAAAGTTGATTTCTGAAAAGAAGAAGGAAAGTGTGAAGAGAAAGTGTTTTTAGAAAGAGAGAAAAAGTGAAATTCTATAATAGCAAAATACGAAGGAGTAAAGCAAGAGTGTAAAAATGTAAAGTTGATTTCTGAAAAGAAGAAGGAAAGTTTGAAGAGAAAGTGTTTTTAGGAAGAGAGAAAAAGTGAAATTCTATAATAGCAAAATACAAAGGAGTAAAGCAAGAGTGTAAAAATGTAAAGTTGATTTCTGAAAAGAAGAAGGAAAGTTTGAAGAGAAAGTGATTTTAAGAGAGAAAAAGTGAAATTCTAAAAATGCAAAATACGAAGGAGTAAAGCAAGAGTGTAAAAATGTAAAGTTGATTTCTGAAAAAAAGAAGGAAAGTTTGAAGAGAAAGTGTTTTTAGGAAGAGAGAAAAAGTGAAATTCTATAATAGCAAAATACGAAGGAGTAAAGCAAGAGTGTAAAAATGTAAAGTTGATTTCTGAAAAAAAGAAGGAAAGTTTGAAGAGAAAGTGTTTTTAGAAAGAGAGAAAAAGTGAAATTCTATAAATGCAAAATACGAAGGAGTAAAGCAAGAGTGTAAAAATGTAAAGTTGATTTCTGAAAAAAGAAGGAAAGTGTGAAGAGAAAGTGATTTTAAGAGAGAAAAAGTGAAATTCTAAAAATGCAAAATACGAAGGAGAAAAAGCAAGAGTGTAAAAATGTAAAGTTGATTTCTGAAAAAAAGAAGGAAAGTGTGAAGAGAAAGTGATTTTAGAAAGAGAGAAAAAGTGAAATTCTAAAAATGCAAAATACGAAGGAGAAAAAGCAAGAGTGTAAAAATGTAAAGTTGATTTCTGAAAAAAAGAAGGAAAGTGTGAAGAGAAAGTGATTTTAGGAAGAGAGAAAAAGTGAAATTCTATAATAGCAAAATACGAAGGAGAAAAAGCAAGAGTGTAAAAATGTAAAGTTGATTTCTGAAAAGAAGAAGGAAAGTGTGAAGAGAAAGTGTTTTTAGAAAGAGAGAAAAAGTGAAATTCTATAAATGCAAAATACGAAGGAGAAAAAGCAAGAGTGTAAAAATGTAAAGTTGATTTCTGAAAAGAAGAAGGAAAGTGTGAAGAGAAAGTGATTTTAGAAAGAGAGAAAAAGTGAAATTCTAAAAATGCAAAATACGAAGGAGTAAAGCAAGAGTGTAAAAATGTAAAGTTGATTTCTGAAAAAAAGAAGGAAAGTGTGAAGAGAAAGTGATTTTAGAAAGAGAGAAAAAGTGAAATTCTATAAATGCAAAATACGAAGGAGAAAAAGCAAGAGTGTAAAAATGTAAAGTTGATTTCTGAAAAGAAGAAGGAAAGTGTGAAGAGAAAGTGATTTTAGAAAGAGAGAAAAAGTGAAATTCTATAATAGCAAAATACGAAGGAGAAAAAGCAAGAGTGTAAAAATGTAAAGTTGATTTCTGAAAAAAGAAGGAAAGTGAGAAATGAAAGTGATTTTAGAAAGAGAGAAAAAGTGAAATTCTAAAAATGCAAAATACGAAGGAGAAAAAGCAAGAGTGTAAAAATGTAAAGTTGATTTCTGAAAAAAAGAAGGAAAGTGTGAAGAGAAAGTGATTTTAGAAAGAGAGAAAAAGTGAAATTCTATAAATGCAAAATACGAAGGAGAAAAAGCAAGAGTGTAAAAATGTAAAGTTGATTTCTGAAAAGAAGAAGGAAAGTGTGAAGAGAAAGTGATTTTAGAAAGAGAGAAAAAGTGAAATTCTAAAAATGCAAAATACGAAGGAGTAAAGCAAGAGTGTAAAAATGTAAAGTTGATTTCTGAAAAAAAGAAGGAAAGTGTGAAGAGAAAGTGATTTTAGAAAGAGAGAAAAAGTGAAATTCTAAAAATGCAAAATACGAAGGAGAAAAAGCAAGAGTGTAAAAATGTAAAGTTGATTTCTGAAAAAAAGAAGGAAAGTGTGAAGAGAAAGTGATTTTAGAAAGAGAGAAAAAGTGAAATTCTAAAAATGCAAAATACGAAGGAGTAAAGCAAGAGTGTAAAAATGTAAAGTTGATTTCTGAAAAAAAGAAGGAAAGTGTGAAGAGAAAGTGATTTTAGAAAGAGAGAAAAAGTGAAATTCTAAAAATGCAAAATACGAAGGAGAAAAAGCAAGAGTGTAAAAATGAAAAGTTGATTTCTGAAAAAAAGAAGGAAAGTGTGAAGAGAAAGTGATTTTAGAAAGAGAGAAAAAGTGAAATTCTATAAATGCAAAATACGAAGGAGAAAAAGCAAGAGTGTAAAAATGTAAAGTTGATTTCTGAAAAGAAGAAGGAAAGTGTGAAGAGAAAGTGTTTTTAGAAAGAGAGAAAAAGTGAAATTCTATAAATGCAAAATACGAAGAAGAAAAAGCAAGAGTGTAAAAATGTAAAGTTGATTTCTGAAAAAAAGAAGGAAAGTGTGAAGAGAAAGTGATTTTAGAAAGAGAGAAAAAGTGAAATTCTAAAAATGCAAAATACGAAGGAGAAAAAGCAAGAGTGTAAAAATGTAAAGTTGATTTCTGAAAAAAAGAAGGAAAGTGTGAAGAGAAAGTGATTTTAGAAAGAGAGAAAAAGTGAAATTCTAAAAATGCAAAATACGAAGGAGAAAAAGCAAGAGTGTAAAAATGTAAAGTTGATTTCTGAAAAAAAGAAGGAAAGTGTGAAGAGAAAGTGATTTTAGAAAGAGAGAAAAAGTGAAATTCTAAAAATGCAAAATACGAAGGAGAAAAAGCAAGAGTGTAAAAATGTAAAGTTGATTTCTGAAAAAAAGAAGGAAAGTTTGAAGAGAAAGTGTTTTTAGGAAGAGAGAAAAAGTGAAATTCTATAATAGCAAAATACGAAGGAGTAAAGCAGAGTGTAAAAATGTAAAGTTGATTTCTGAAAAGAAGAAGGAAAGTTTGAAGAGAAAGTGATTTTAGAAAGAGAGAAAAAGTGAGAAAGAGAGAAAAAGTGAAATTCTAAAAATGCAAAATACGAAGGAGAAAAAGCAAGAGTGTAAAAATGTAAAGTTGATTTCTGAAAAAAAGAAGGAAAGTGTGAAGAGAAAGTGATTTTAGAAAGAGAGAAAAAGTGAAATTCTATAAATGCAAAATACGAAGGAGAAAAAGCAAGAGTGTAAAAATAAAAATTGATTTCTGAAAAGAAGAAGGAAAGTTGATTTCTGAAAATACGAAGGAGAAAAAGCAAGAGTGTAGTAAGTTGAAAAAAAAGTGTGAAGAGAAAGTGATTTTAGAAAGAGAGAAAAAGTGAAATTCTAAAAATGCAAAATACGAAGGAGAAAAAGCAAGAGTGTAAAAATGTAAAGTTGATTTCTGAAAAAAAGTAGAGAAAGGAAGAAAGTGTGAAAATACGAAGAAAAAAGTGATTTTGAGAAAGAGAGAAAAAGTGAAATTCTAAAAATGCAAAATACGAAGGAGAAAAAGCAAGAGTGTAAAAATGTAAAGTTGATTTCTGAAAAAAAGAAGGAAAGTTTGAAGAGAAAGTGATTTTAGAAAGAGAGAAAAAGTGAAATTCTAAAAATGCAAAATACGAAGGAGTAAAGCAAGAGTGTAAAAATGAAAAGTTGATTTCTGAAAAAAAGAAGGAAAGTGTGAAGAGAAAGTGTTTTTAGAAAGAGAGAAAAAGTGAAATTCTAAAAATGCAAAATACGAAGGAGTAAGAGTGTAAAAATGTAAAGTTGATTTCTGAAAAGAAGAAGGAAAGTTTGAAGAGAAAGTGATTTTAGAAAGAGAGAAAAAGTGAAATTCTATAAATGCAAAATATGAAGGAGTAAAGCAAGAGTGTAAAAATGTAAAGTTGATTTCTGAAAAAAAGAAGGAAAGTGTGAAGAGAAAGTGATTTTAGAAAGAGAGAAAAAGTGAAATTCTATAAATGCAAAATACGAAGGAGAAAAAGCAAGAGTGTAAAAATGTAAAGTTGATTTCTGAAAAGAAGAAGGAAAGTGTGAAGAGAAAGTGATTTTAGAAAGAGAGAAAAAGTGAAATTCTAAAAATGCAAAATACGAAGGAGAAAAAGCAAGAGTGTAAAAATGTAAAGTTGATTTCTGAAAAGAAGAAGGAAAGTGTGAAGAGAAAGTGATTTTAAGAGAGAAAAAGTGAAATTCTATAATAGCAAAATACGAAGGTGAAAAAGCAGAGTGTAAAAATGTAAAGTTGATTTCTGAAAAAAAGAAGGAAAGTGTGAAGAGAAAGTGTTTTTAGAAAGAGAGAAAAAGTGAAATTCTAAAAATGCAAAATACGAAGGAGAAAAAGCAAGAGTGTAAAAATGTAAAGTTGATTTCTGAAAAGTAGAAGGAAAGTGTGAAGAGAAAGTGATTTTAGAAAGAGAGAAAAAGTGAAATTCTAAAAATGCAAAATACGAAGGAGAAAAAGCAAGAGTGTAAAAATGTAAAGTTGATTTCTGAAAAAAAGAAGGAAAGTTTGAAGAGAAAGTGATTTTAGAAAGAGAGAAAAAGTGAAATTCTAAAAATGCAAAATACGAAGGAGTAAAGCAAGAGTGTAAAAATGAAAAGTTGATTTCTGAAAAAAAGAAGGAAAGTGTGAAGAGAAAGTGATTTTAGAAAGAGAGAAAAAGTGAAATTCTATAATAGCAAAATACGAAGGAGAAAAAGCAAGAGTGTAAAAATGTAAAGTTGATTTCTGAAAAGAAGAAGGAAAGTTTGAAGAGAAAGTGATTTTAAGAGAGAAAAAGTGAAATTCTAAAAATGCAAAATACGAAGGAGTAAGAGTGTAAAAATGTAAAGTTGATTTCTGAAAAGAAGAAGGAAAGTTTGAAGAGAAAGTGATTTTAGAAAGAGAGAAAAAGTGAAATTCTATAATAGCAAAATACGAAGGAGAAAAAGCAAGAGTGTAAAAATGTAAAGTTGATTTCTGAAAAGAAGAAGGAAAGTGTGAAGAGAAAGTGATTTTAGAAAGAGAGAAAAAGTGAAATTCTATAATAGCAAAATACGAAGGAGTAAAGCAAGAGTGTAAAAATGTAAAGTTGATTTCTGAAAAAAAGAAGGAAAGTTTGAAGAGAAAGTGATTTTAGAAAGAGAGAAAAAGTGAAATTCTAAAAATGCAAAATATGAAGGAGTAAAGCAAGAGTGTAAAAATGTAAAGTTGATTTCTGAAAAAAAGAAGGAAAGTGTGAAGAGAAAGTGATTTTAGAAAGAGAGAAAAAGTGAAATTCTATAAATGCAAAATACGAAGGAGAAAAAGCAAGAGTGTAAAAATGTAAAGTTGATTTCTGAAAAGAAGAAGGAAAGTGTGAAGAGAAAGTGATTTTAAGAGAGAAAAAGTGAAATTCTAAAAATGCAAAATACGAAGGAGTAAGAGTGTAAAAATGTAAAGTTGATTTCTGAAAAGAAGAAGGAAAGTGTGAAGAGAAAGTGATTTTAGAAAGAGAGAAAAAGTGAAATTCTATAATAGCAAAATACGAAGGAGAAAAAGCAAGAGTGTAAAAATGTAAAGTTGATTTCTGAAAAGAAGAAGGAAAGTGTGAAGAGAAAGTGATTTTAGGAAGAGAGAAAAAGTGAAATTCTATAATAGCAAAATACGAAGGAGAAAAAGCAAGAGTGTAAAAATGTAAAGTTGATTTATGAAAAGAAGAAGGAAAGTGAGAAATGAAAGTGTTTTTAGAAAGAGAGAAAAAGTGAAATTCTATAAATGCAAAATACGAAGGAGAAAAAGCAAGAGTGTAAAAATGTAAAGTTGATTTCTGAAAAGAAGAAGGAAAATGAGAAATGAAAGTGATTTTAGAAAGAGAGAAAAAGTGAAATTCTATAAATGCAAAATACGAAGGAGTAAAGCAAGAGTGTAAAAATGTAAAGTTGATTTCTGAAAAGAAGAAGGAAAGTGTGAAGAGAAAGTGATTTTAAGAGAGAAAAAGTGAAATTCTATAAATGCAAAATACGAAGGAGAAAAAGCAAGAGTGTAAAAATGAAAAGTTGATTTCTGAAAAGAAGAAGGAAAGTGTGAAGAGAAAGTGATTTTAGAAAGAGAGAAAAAGTGAAATTCTATAAATGCAAAATACGAAGGAGAAAAAGCAGAGTGTAAAAATGTAAAGTTGATTTCTGAAAAGAAGAAGGAAAGTGTGAAGAGAAAGTGTTTTTAGGAAGAGAGAAAAAGTGAAATTCTATAATAGCAAAATACGAAGGAGAAAAAGCAAGAGTGTAAAAATGTAAAGTTGATTTCTGAAAAAAAGAAGGAAAGTGTGAAGAGAAAGTGTTTTTAGAAAGAGAGAAAAAGTGAAATTCTATAAATGCAAAATACGAAGGAGTAAAGCAAGAGTGTAAAAATGTAAAGTTGATTTCTGAAAAAAAGAAGGAAAGTGTGAAGAGAAAGTGTTTTTAGGAAGAGAGAAAAAGTGAAATTCTATAATAGCAAAATACGAAGGAGAAAAAGCAAGAGTGTAAAAATGTAAAGTTGATTTCTGAAAAGAAGAAGGAAAGTGTGAAGAGAAAGTGATTTTAAGAGAGAAAAAGTGAAATTCTATAAATGCAAAATACGAAGGAGAAAAAGCAAGAGTGTAAAAATGAAAAGTTGATTTCTGAAAAAAAGAAGGAAAGTTTGAAGAGAAAGTGTTTTTAGGAAGAGAGAAAAAGTGAAATTCTAAAAATGCAAAATACGAAGGAGTAAAGCAAGAGTGTAAAAATGTAAAGTTGATTTCTGAAAAAAAGAAGGAAAGTGTGAAGAGAAAGTGATTTTAGAAAGAGAGAAAAAGTGAAATTCTAAAAATGCAAAATACGAAGGAGAAAAAGCAAGAGTGTAAAAATGTAAAGTTGATTTCTGAAAAAAAGAAGGAAAGTGTGAAGAGAAAGTGATTTTAGAAAGAGAGAAAAAGTGAAATTCTAAAAATGCAAAATACGAAGGAGAAAAAGCAAGAGTGTAAAAATGTAAAGTTGATTTCTGAAAAGAAGAAGGAAAGTGTGAAGAGAAAGTGTTTTTAGAAAGAGAGAAAAAGTGAAATTCTAAAAATGCAAAATACGAAGGAGTAAAGCAAGAGTGTAAAAATGTAAAGTTGATTTCTGAAAAAAAGAAGGAAAGTGTGAAGAGAAAGTGATTTTAGAAAGAGAGAAAAAGTGAAATTCTATAAATGCAAAATACGAAGGAGAAAAAGCAGAGTGTAAAAATGTAAAGTTGATTTCTGAAAAGAAGAAGGAAAGTGTGAAGAGAAAGTGTTTTTAGAAAGAGAGAAAAAGTGAAATTCTAAAAATGCAAAATACGAAGGAGTAAAGCAAGAGTGTAAAAATGTAAAGTTGATTTCTGAAAAAAAGAAGGAAAGTTTGAAGAGAAAGTGTTTTTAGGAAGAGAGAAAAAGTGAAATTCTATAATAGCAAAATACGAAGGAGTAAAGCAAGAGTGTAAAAATGTAAAGTTGATTTCTGAAAAAAAGAAGGAAAGTGTGAAGAGAAAGTGTTTTTAGAAAGAGAGAAAAAGTGAAATTCTAAAAATGCAAAATACGAAGGAGTAAAGCAAGAGTGTAAAAATGTAAAGTTGATTTCTGAAAAAAAGAAGGAAAGTTTGAAGAGAAAGTGTTTTTAGGAAGAGAGAAAAAGTGAAATTCTATAATAGCAAAATACGAAGGAGTAAAGCAAGAGTGTAAAAATGTAAAGTTGATTTCTGAAAAAAAGAAGGAAAGTTTGAAGAGAAAGTGTTTTTAGGAAGAGAGAAAAAGTGAAATTCTATAATAGCAAAATACGAAGGAGAAAAAGCAAGAGTGTAAAAATGTAAAGTTGATTTCTGAAAAGAAGAAGGAAAGTTTGAAGAGAAAGTGATTTTAGAAAGAGAGAAAAAGTGAAATTCTAAAAATGCAAAATACGAAGGAGTAA
The DNA here is from genome assembly GCA_946699065.1 of Loxodes magnus. Classification (NCBI taxonomy): domain Eukaryota; phylum Ciliophora; class Karyorelictea; order Loxodida; family Loxodidae; genus Loxodes; species Loxodes magnus. The sequence goes on along the minus strand of CAMPDV010003265.1, from coordinate 30,305 downwards.
AGCAAGAGTGTAAAAATGTAAAGTTGATTTCTGAAAAAAAGAAGGAAAGTGTGAAGAGAAAGTGATTTTAGAAAGAGAGAAAAAGTGAAATTCTATAAATGCAAAATACGAAGGAGAAAAAGCAGAGTGTAAAAATGTAAAGTTGATTTCTGAAAAGAAGAAGGAAAGTGTGAAGAGAAAGTGTTTTTAGAAAGAGAGAAAAAGTGAAATTCTAAAAATGCAAAATACGAAGGAGTAAAGCAAGAGTGTAAAAATGTAAAGTTGATTTCTGAAAAAAAGAAGGAAAGTTTGAAGAGAAAGTGTTTTTAGGAAGAGAGAAAAAGTGAAATTCTATAATAGCAAAATACGAAGGAGTAAAGCAAGAGTGTAAAAATGTAAAGTTGATTTCTGAAAAAAAGAAGGAAAGTGTGAAGAGAAAGTGTTTTTAGAAAGAGAGAAAAAGTGAAATTCTAAAAATGCAAAATACGAAGGAGTAAAGCAAGAGTGTAAAAATGTAAAGTTGATTTCTGAAAAAAAGAAGGAAAGTTTGAAGAGAAAGTGTTTTTAGGAAGAGAGAAAAAGTGAAATTCTATAATAGCAAAATACGAAGGAGTAAAGCAAGAGTGTAAAAATGTAAAGTTGATTTCTGAAAAAAAGAAGGAAAGTTTGAAGAGAAAGTGTTTTTAGGAAGAGAGAAAAAGTGAAATTCTATAATAGCAAAATACGAAGGAGAAAAAGCAAGAGTGTAAAAATGTAAAGTTGATTTCTGAAAAGAAGAAGGAAAGTTTGAAGAGAAAGTGATTTTAGAAAGAGAGAAAAAGTGAAATTCTAAAAATGCAAAATACGAAGGAGTAAAGCAAGAGTGTAAAAATGTAAAGTTGATTTCTGAAAAAAAGAAGGAAAGTTTGAAGAGAAAGTGATTTTAGAAAGAGAGAAAAAGTGAAATTCTAAAAATGCAAAATACGAAGGAGTAAAGCAAGAGTGTAAAAATGTAAAGTTGATTTCTGAAAAAAGAAGGAAAGTGTGAAGAGAAAGTGATTTTAAGAGAGAAAAAGTGAAATTCTAAAAATGCAAAATACGAAGGAGAAAAAGCAAGAGTGTAAAAATGTAAAGTTGATTTCTGAAAAAAAGAAGGAAAGTGTGAAGAGAAAGTGATTTTAGAAAGAGAGAAAAAGTGAAATTCTATAAATGCAAAATACGAAGGAGAAAAAGCAGAGTGTAAAAATGTAAAGTTGATTTCTGAAAAGAAGAAGGAAAGTGTGAAGAGAAAGTGTTTTTAGAAAGAGAGAAAAAGTGAAATTCTAAAAATGCAAAATACGAAGGAGTAAAGCAAGAGTGTAAAAATGTAAAGTTGATTTCTGAAAAAAAGAAGGAAAGTTTGAAGAGAAAGTGTTTTTAGGAAGAGAGAAAAAGTGAAATTCTATAATAGCAAAATACGAAGGAGTAAAGCAAGAGTGTAAAAATGTAAAGTTGATTTCTGAAAAAAAGAAGGAAAGTGTGAAGAGAAAGTGTTTTTAGAAAGAGAGAAAAAGTGAAATTCTAAAAATGCAAAATACGAAGGAGTAAAGCAAGAGTGTAAAAATGTAAAGTTGATTTCTGAAAAAAAGAAGGAAAGTTTGAAGAGAAAGTGTTTTTAGGAAGAGAGAAAAAGTGAAATTCTATAATAGCAAAATACGAAGGAGTAAAGCAAGAGTGTAAAAATGTAAAGTTGATTTCTGAAAAAAAGAAGGAAAGTTTGAAGAGAAAGTGTTTTTAGGAAGAGAGAAAAAGTGAAATTCTATAATAGCAAAATACGAAGGAGAAAAAGCAAGAGTGTAAAAATGTAAAGTTGATTTCTGAAAAGAAGAAGGAAAGTTTGAAGAGAAAGTGATTTTAGAAAGAGAGAAAAAGTGAAATTCTAAAAATGCAAAATACGAAGGAGTAAAGCAAGAGTGTAAAAATGTAAAGTTGATTTCTGAAAAAAAGAAGGAAAGTGTGAAGAGAAAGTGATTTTAGAAAGAGAGAAAAAGTGAAATTCTATAAATGCAAAATACGAAGGAGAAAAAGCAGAGTGTAAAAATGTAAAGTTGATTTCTGAAAAGAAGAAGGAAAGTGTGAAGAGAAAGTGTTTTTAGAAAGAGAGAAAAAGTGAAATTCTAAAAATGCAAAATACGAAGGAGTAAAGCAAGAGTGTAAAAATGTAAAGTTGATTTCTGAAAAAAAGAAGGAAAGTTTGAAGAGAAAGTGTTTTTAGGAAGAGAGAAAAAGTGAAATTCTATAATAGCAAAATACGAAGGAGTAAAGCAAGAGTGTAAAAATGTAAAGTTGATTTCTGAAAAAAAGAAGGAAAGTGTGAAGAGAAAGTGTTTTTAGAAAGAGAGAAAAAGTGAAATTCTAAAAATGCAAAATACGAAGGAGTAAAGCAAGAGTGTAAAAATGTAAAGTTGATTTCTGAAAAAAAGAAGGAAAGTTTGAAGAGAAAGTGTTTTTAGGAAGAGAGAAAAAGTGAAATTCTATAATAGCAAAATACGAAGGAGTAAAGCAAGAGTGTAAAAATGTAAAGTTGATTTCTGAAAAAAAGAAGGAAAGTTTGAAGAGAAAGTGTTTTTAGGAAGAGAGAAAAAGTGAAATTCTATAATAGCAAAATACGAAGGAGAAAAAGCAAGAGTGTAAAAATGTAAAGTTGATTTCTGAAAAGAAGAAGGAAAGTTTGAAGAGAAAGTGATTTTAGAAAGAGAGAAAAAGTGAAATTCTAAAAATGCAAAATACGAAGGAGTAAAGCAAGAGTGTAAAAATGTAAAGTTGATTTCTGAAAAAAAGAAGGAAAGTTTGAAGAGAAAGTGATTTTAGAAAGAGAGAAAAAGTGAAATTCTAAAAATGCAAAATACGAAGGAGTAAAGCAAGAGTGTAAAAATGTAAAGTTGATTTCTGAAAAAAGAAGGAAAGTGTGAAGAGAAAGTGATTTTAAGAGAGAAAAAGTGAAATTCTAAAAATGCAAAATACGAAGGAGAAAAAGCAAGAGTGTAAAAATGTAAAGTTGATTTCTGAAAAAAAGAAGGAAAGTGTGAAGAGAAAGTGATTTTAAGAGAGAAAAAGTGAAATTCTAAAAATGCAAAATACGAAGGAGTAAAGCAAGAGTGTAAAAATGTAAAGTTGATTTCTGAAAAAAGAAGGAAAGTGTGAAGAGAAAGTGATTTTAAGAGAGAAAAAGTGAAATTCTAAAAATGCAAAATACGAAGGAGAAAAAGCAAGAGTGTAAAAATGTAAAGTTGATTTCTGAAAAAAAGAAGGAAAGTGTGAAGAGAAAGTGATTTTAGAAAGAGAGAAAAAGTGAAATTCTAAAAATGCAAAATACGAAGGAGTAAAGCAAGAGTGTAAAAATGTAAAGTTGATTTCTGAAAAAAAGAAGGAAAGTGTGAAGAGAAAGTGTTTTTAGAAAGAGAGAAAAAGTGAAATTCTAAAAATGCAAAATACGAAGGAGTAAAGCAAGAGTGTAAAAATGTAAAGTTGATTTCTGAAAAGAAGAAGGAAAGTGTGAAGAGAAAGTGTTTTTAGAAAGAGAGAAAAAGTGAAATTCTAAAAATGCAAAATACGAAGGAGTAAAGCAAGAGTGTAAAAATGTAAAGTTGATTTCTGAAAAAAAGAAGGAAAGTTTGAAGAGAAAGTGTTTTTAGGAAGAGAGAAAAAGTGAAATTCTAAAAATGCAAAATACGAAGGAGAAAAAGCAAGAGTGTAAAAATGTAAAGTTGATTTCTGAAAAAAAGAAGGAAAGTGTGAAGAGAAAGTGATTTTAAGAGAGAAAAAGTGAAATTCTAAAAATGCAAAATACGAAGGAGTAAAGCAAGAGTGTAAAAATGTAAAGTTGATTTCTGAAAAAAGAAGGAAAGTGTGAAGAGAAAGTGATTTTAAGAGAGAAAAAGTGAAATTCTAAAAATGCAAAATACGAAGGAGAAAAAGCAAGAGTGTAAAAATGTAAAGTTGATTTCTGAAAAAAAGAAGGAAAGTGTGAAGAGAAAGTGTTTTTAGAAAGAGAGAAAAAGTGAAATTCTAAAAATGCAAAATACGAAGGAGAAAAAGCAAGAGTGTAAAAATGTAAAGTTGATTTCTGAAAAAAAGAAGGAAAGTGTGAAGAGAAAGTGATTTTAAGAGAGAAAAAGTGAAATTCTAAAAATGCAAAATACGAAGGAGTAAAGCAAGAGTGTAAAAATGTAAAGTTGATTTCTGAAAAAAAGAAGGAAAGTGTGAAGAGAAAGTGTTTTTAGAAAGAGAGAAAAAGTGAAATTCTAAAAATGCAAAATACGAAGGAGTAAAGCAAGAGTGTAAAAATGTAAAGTTGATTTCTGAAAAAAAGAAGGAAAGTTTGAAGAGAAAGTGTTTTTAGGAAGAGAGAAAAAGTGAAATTCTAAAAATGCAAAATACGAAGGAGTAAAGCAAGAGTGTAAAAATGTAAAGTTGATTTCTGAAAAAAAGAAGGAAAGTGTGAAGAGAAAGTGATTTTAGAAAGAGAGAAAAAGTGAAATTCTATAAATGCAAAATACGAAGGAGTAAAGCAAGAGTGTAAAAATGTAAAGTTGATTTCTGAAAAGAAGAAGGAAAGTGTGAAGAGAAAGTGTTTTTAGAAAGAGAGAAAAAGTGAAATTCTAAAAATGCAAAATACGAAGGAGTAAAGCAAGAGTGTAAAAATGTAAAGTTGATTTCTGAAAAAAAGAAGGAAAGTTTGAAGAGAAAGTGTTTTTAGGAAGAGAGAAAAAGTGAAATTCTATAATAGCAAAATACGAAGGAGTAAAGCAAGAGTGTAAAAATGTAAAGTTGATTTCTGAAAAAAAGAAGGAAAGTGTGAAGAGAAAGTGATTTTAAGAGAGAAAAAGTGAAATTCTAAAAATGCAAAATACGAAGGAGTAAAGCAAGAGTGTAAAAATGTAAAGTTGATTTCTGAAAAAAGAAGGAAAGTGTGAAGAGAAAGTGATTTTAAGAGAGAAAAAGTGAAATTCTATAAATGCAAAATACGAAGGAGAAAAAGCAAGAGTGTAAAAATGAAAAGTTGATTTCTGAAAAGAAGAAGGAAAGTGTGAAGAGAAAGTGATTTTAGAAAGAGAGAAAAAGTGAAATTCTATAAATGCAAAATACGAAGGAGAAAAAGCAGAGTGTAAAAATGTAAAGTTGATTTCTGAAAAGAAGAAGGAAAGTGTGAAGAGAAAGTGTTTTTAGGAAGAGAGAAAAAGTGAAATTCTATAATAGCAAAATACGAAGGAGAAAAAGCAAGAGTGTAAAAATGTAAAGTTGATTTCTGAAAAGAAGAAGGAAAGTGTGAAGAGAAAGTGATTTTAAGAGAGAAAAAGTGAAATTCTAAAAATGCAAAATACGAAGGAGTAAGAGTGTAAAAATGTAAAGTTGATTTCTGAAAAGAAGAAGGAAAGTGTGAAGAGAAAGTGATTTTAAGAGAGAAAAAGTGAAATTCTAAAAATGCAAAATACGAAGGAGAAAAAGCAAGAGTGTAAAAATGTAAAGTTGATTTCTGAAAAAAAGAAGGAAAGTGTGAAGAGAAAGTGATTTTAGAAAGAGAGAAAAAGTGAAATTCTAAAAATGCAAAATACGAAGGAGAAAAAGCAAGAGTGTAAAAATGTAAAGTTGATTTATGAAAAGAAGAAGGAAAGTGAGAAATGAAAGTGTTTTTAGAAAGAGAGAAAAAGTGAAATTCTATAAATGCAAAATACGAAGGAGAAAAAGCAAGAGTGTAAAAATGTAAAGTTGATTTCTGAAAAGAAGAAGGAAAATGAGAAATGAAAGTGATTTTAGAAAGAGAGAAAAAGTGAAATTCTATAAATGCAAAATACGAAGGAGTAAAGCAAGAGTGTAAAAATGTAAAGTTGATTTCTGAAAAGAAGAAGGAAAGTGTGAAGAGAAAGTGATTTTAAGAGAGAAAAAGTGAAATTCTATAAATGCAAAATACGAAGGAGAAAAAGCAAGAGTGTAAAAATGAAAAGTTGATTTCTGAAAAAAAGAAGGAAAGTGTGAAGAGAAATTTATTTTAAGAGAGAAAAAGTGAAATTCTATAAATGCAAAATACGAAGAAGAAAAAGCAAGAGTGTAAAAATGTAAAGTTGATTTCTGAAAAGAAGAAGGAAAGTGTGAAGAGAAAGTGATTTTAGAAAGAGAGAAAAAGTGAAATTCTAAAAATGCAAAATACGAAGGAGAAAAAGCAAGAGTGTAAAAATGTAAAGTTGATTTCTGAAAAAAAGAAGGAAAGTGTGAAGAGAAAGTGATTTTAGAAAGAGAGAAAAAGTGAAATTCTGAAAATGCAAAATACGAAGGAGTAAAGCAAGAGTGTAAAAATGTAAAGTTGATTTCTGAAAAGAAGAAGGAAAGTGAGAAATGAAAGTGATTTTAGAAAGAGAGAAAAAGTGAAATTCTAAAAATGCAAAATACGAAGGAGAAAAAGCAAGAGTGTAAAAATGTAAAGTTGATTTCTGAAAAGAAGAAGGAAAGTGTGAAGAGAAAGTGATTTTAGAAAGAGAGAAAAAGTGAAATTCTAAAAACGCAAAATACGAAGGAGAAAAAGCAAGAGTGTAAAAATGTAAAGTTGATTTCTGAAAAGAAGAAGGAAAGTGTGAAGAGAAAGTGATTTTAGAAAGAGAGAAAAAGTGAAATTCTAAAAATGCAAAATACGAAGGAGAAAAAGCAAGAGTGTAAAAATGTAAAGTTGATTTCTGAAAAGAAGAAGGAAAGTGTGAAGAGAAAGTGATTTTAGAAAGAGAGAAAAAGTGAATTCTAAAAATGCAAAATACGAAGGAGTAAAGCAAGAGTGTAAAAATGTAAAGTTGATTTCTGAAAAAAAGAAGGAAAGTTTGAAGAGAAAGTGTTTTTAGGAAGAGAGAAAAAGTGAAATTCTATAATAGCAAAATACGAAGGAGTAAAGCAAGAGTGTAAAAATGTAAAGTTGATTTCTGAAAAAAAGAAGGAAAGTTTGAAGAGAAAGTGTTTTTAGGAAGAGAGAAAAAGTGAAATTCTATAATAGCAAAATACGAAGGAGAAAAAGCAAGAGTGTAAAAATGTAAAGTTGATTTCTGAAAAGAAGAAGGAAAGTTTGAAGAGAAAGTGATTTTAGAAAGAGAGAAAAAGTGAAATTCTAAAAATGCAAAATACGAAGGAGTAAAGCAAGAGTGTAAAAATGTAAAGTTGATTTCTGAAAAAAAGAAGGAAAGTGTGAAGAGAAAGTGATTTTAGAAAGAGAGAAAAAGTGAAATTCTAAAAATGCAAAATACGAAGGAGTAAAGCAAGAGTGTAAAAATGTAAAGTTGATTTCTGAAAAAAGAAGGAAAGTGTGAAGAGAAAGTGATTTTAAGAGAGAAAAAGTGAAATTCTAAAAATGCAAAATACGAAGGAGAAAAAGCAAGAGTGTAAAAATGTAAAGTTGATTTCTGAAAAAAAGAAGGAAAGTGTGAAGAGAAAGTGATTTTAAGAGAGAAAAAGTGAAATTCTAAAAATGCAAAATACGAAGGAGTAAAGCAAGAGTGTAAAAATGTAAAGTTGATTTCTGAAAAAAGAAGGAAAGTGTGAAGAGAAAGTGATTTTAAGAGAGAAAAAGTGAAATTCTAAAAATGCAAAATACGAAGGAGAAAAAGCAAGAGTGTAAAAATGTAAAGTTGATTTCTGAAAAAAAGAAGGAAAGTGTGAAGAGAAAGTGATTTTAGAAAGAGAGAAAAAGTGAAATTCTAAAAATGCAAAATACGAAGGAGAAAAAGCAAGAGTGTAAAAATGTAAAGTTGATTTCTGAAAAAAAGAAGGAAAGTGTGAAGAGAAAGTGATTTTAGGAAGAGAGAAAAAGTGAAATTCTATAATAGCAAAATACGAAGGTGAAAAAGCAGAGTGTAAAAATGTAAAGTTGATTTCTGAAAAGAAGAAGGAAAGTGTGAAGAGAAAGTGTTTTTAGAAAGAGAGAAAAAGTGAAATTCTAAAAATGCAAAATACGAAGGAGTAAAGCAAGAGTGTAAAAATGTAAAGTTGATTTCTGAAAAAAAGAAGGAAAGTTTGAAGAGAAAGTGTTTTTAGGAAGAGAGAAAAAGTGAAATTCTATAATAGCAAAATACGAAGGAGTAAAGCAAGAGTGTAAAAATGTAAAGTTGATTTCTGAAAAGAAGAAGGAAAGTTTGAAGAGAAAGTGATTTTAAGAGAGAAAAAGTGAAATTCTAAAAATGCAAAATACGAAGGAGTAAGAGTGTAAAAATGTAAAGTTGATTTCTGAAAAGAAGAAGGAAAGTTTGAAGAGAAAGTGATTTTAGAAAGAGAGAAAAAGTGAAATTCTATAATAGCAAAATACGAAGGAGAAAAAGCAAGAGTGTAAAAATGTAAAGTTGATTTCTGAAAAGAAGAAGGAAAGTGTGAAGAGAAAGTGATTTTAGAAAGAGAGAAAAAGTGAAATTCTATAATAGCAAAATACGAAGGAGTAAAGCAAGAGTGTAAAAATGTAAAGTTGATTTCTGAAAAAAAGAAGGAAAGTGTGAAGAGAAAGTGATTTTAGAAAGAGAGAAAAAGTGAAATTCTAAAAATGCAAAATATGAAGGAGTAAAGCAAGAGTGTAAAAATGTAAAGTTGATTTCTGAAAAAAAGAAGGAAAGTGTGAAGAGAAAGTGATTTTAGAAAGAGAGAAAAAGTGAAATTCTATAAATGCAAAATACGAAGGAGAAAAAGCAAGAGTGTAAAAATGTAAAGTTGATTTCTGAAAAGAAGAAGGAAAGTGTGAAGAGAAAGTGATTTTAAGAGAGAAAAAGTGAAATTCTAAAAATGCAAAATACGAAGGAGTAAGAGTGTAAAAATGTAAAGTTGATTTCTGAAAAGAAGAAGGAAAGTGTGAAGAGAAAGTGATTTTAGAAAGAGAGAAAAAGTGAAATTCTATAATAGCAAAATACGAAGGAGAAAAAGCAAGAGTGTAAAAATGTAAAGTTGATTTCTGAAAAGAAGAAGGAAAGTGTGAAGAGAAAGTGATTTTAGGAAGAGAGAAAAAGTGAAATTCTATAATAGCAAAATACGAAGGAGAAAAAGCAAGAGTGTAAAAATGTAAAGTTGATTTATGAAAAGAAGAAGGAAAGTGAGAAATGAAAGTGTTTTTAGAAAGAGAGAAAAAGTGAAATTCTATAAATGCAAAATACGAAGGAGAAAAAGCAAGAGTGTAAAAATGTAAAGTTGATTTCTGAAAAGAAGAAGGAAAATGAGAAATGAAAGTGATTTTAGAAAGAGAGAAAAAGTGAAATTCTATAAATGCAAAATACGAAGGAGTAAAGCAAGAGTGTAAAAATGTAAAGTTGATTTCTGAAAAGAAGAAGGAAAGTGTGAAGAGAAAGTGATTTTAAGAGAGAAAAAGTGAAATTCTATAAATGCAAAATACGAAGGAGAAAAAGCAAGAGTGTAAAAATGAAAAGTTGATTTCTGAAAAGAAGAAGGAAAGTGTGAAGAGAAAGTGATTTTAGAAAGAGAGAAAAAGTGAAATTCTATAAATGCAAAATACGAAGGAGAAAAAGCAGAGTGTAAAAATGTAAAGTTGATTTCTGAAAAGAAGAAGGAAAGTGTGAAGAGAAAGTGTTTTTAGGAAGAGAGAAAAAGTGAAATTCTATAATAGCAAAATACGAAGGAGAAAAAGCAGAGTGTAAAAATGTAAAGTTGATTTCTGAAAAAAAGAAGGAAAGTGTGAAGAGAAAGTGTTTTTAGAAAGAGAGAAAAAGTGAAATTCTATAAATGCAAAATACGAAGGAGTAAAGCAAGAGTGTAAAAATGTAAAGTTGATTTCTGAAAAAAAGAAGGAAAGTGTGAAGAGAAAGTGTTTTTAGGAAGAGAGAAAAAGTGAAATTCTATAATAGCAAAATACGAAGGAGAAAAAGCAAGAGTGTAAAAATGTAAAGTTGATTTCTGAAAAGAAGAAGGAAAGTGTGAAGAGAAAGTGATTTTAAGAGAGAAAAAGTGAAATTCTATAAATGCAAAATACGAAGGAGAAAAAGCAAGAGTGTAAAAATGAAAAGTTGATTTCTGAAAAAAAGAAGGAAAGTTTGAAGAGAAAGTGTTTTTAGGAAGAGAGAAAAAGTGAAATTCTAAAAATGCAAAATACGAAGGAGTAAAGCAAGAGTGTAAAAATGTAAAGTTGATTTCTGAAAAAAAGAAGGAAAGTGTGAAGAGAAAGTGATTTTAGAAAGAGAGAAAAAGTGAAATTCTAAAAATGCAAAATACGAAGGAGAAAAAGCAAGAGTGTAAAAATGTAAAGTTGATTTCTGAAAAAAAGAAGGAAAGTGTGAAGAGAAAGTGATTTTAGAAAGAGAGAAAAAGTGAAATTCTAAAAATGCAAAATACGAAGGAGAAAAAGCAAGAGTGTAAAAATGTAAAGTTGATTTCTGAAAAGAAGAAGGAAAGTGTGAAGAGAAAGTGTTTTTAGAAAGAGAGAAAAAGTGAAATTCTAAAAATGCAAAATACGAAGGAGTAAAGCAAGAGTGTAAAAATGTAAAGTTGATTTCTGAAAAAAAGAAGGAAAGTGTGAAGAGAAAGTGATTTTAGAAAGAGAGAAAAAGTGAAATTCTATAAATGCAAAATACGAAGGAGAAAAAGCAGAGTGTAAAAATGTAAAGTTGATTTCTGAAAAGAAGAAGGAAAGTGTGAAGAGAAAGTGTTTTTAGAAAGAGAGAAAAAGTGAAATTCTAAAAATGCAAAATACGAAGGAGTAAAGCAAGAGTGTAAAAATGTAAAGTTGATTTCTGAAAAAAAGAAGGAAAGTTTGAAGAGAAAGTGTTTTTAGGAAGAGAGAAAAAGTGAAATTCTATAATAGCAAAATACGAAGGAGTAAAGCAAGAGTGTAAAAATGTAAAGTTGATTTCTGAAAAAAAGAAGGAAAGTGTGAAGAGAAAGTGTTTTTAGAAAGAGAGAAAAAGTGAAATTCTAAAAATGCAAAATACGAAGGAGTAAAGCAAGAGTGTAAAAATGTAAAGTTGATTTCTGAAAAAAAGAAGGAAAGTTTGAAGAGAAAGTGTTTTTAGGAAGAGAGAAAAAGTGAAATTCTATAATAGCAAAATACGAAGGAGTAAAGCAAGAGTGTAAAAATGTAAAGTTGATTTCTGAAAAAAAGAAGGAAAGTTTGAAGAGAAAGTGTTTTTAGGAAGAGAGAAAAAGTGAAATTCTATAATAGCAAAATACGAAGGAGAAAAAGCAAGAGTGTAAAAATGTAAAGTTGATTTCTGAAAAGAAGAAGGAAAGTTTGAAGAGAAAGTGATTTTAGAAAGAGAGAAAAAGTGAAATTCTAAAAATGCAAAATACGAAGGAGTAAAGCAAGAGTGTAAAAATGTAAAGTTGATTTCTGAAAAAAAGAAGGAAAGTGTGAAGAGAAAGTGATTTTAGAAAGAGAGAAAAAGTGAAATTCTATAAATGCAAAATACGAAGGAGAAAAAGCAGAGTGTAAAAATGTAAAGTTGATTTCTGAAAAGAAGAAGGAAAGTGTGAAGAGAAAGTGTTTTTAGAAAGAGAGAAAAAGTGAAATTCTAAAAATGCAAAATACGAAGGAGTAAAGCAAGAGTGTAAAAATGTAAAGTTGATTTCTGAAAAAAAGAAGGAAAGTTTGAAGAGAAAGTGTTTTTAGGAAGAGAGAAAAAGTGAAATTCTATAATAGCAAAATACGAAGGAGTAAAGCAAGAGTGTAAAAATGTAAAGTTGATTTCTGAAAAAAAGAAGGAAAGTGTGAAGAGAAAGTGTTTTTAGAAAGAGAGAAAAAGTGAAATTCTAAAAATGCAAAATACGAAGGAGTAAAGCAAGAGTGTAAAAATGTAAAGTTGATTTCTGAAAAAAAGAAGGAAAGTTTGAAGAGAAAGTGTTTTTAGGAAGAGAGAAAAAGTGAAATTCTATAATAGCAAAATACGAAGGAGTAAAGCAAGAGTGTAAAAATGTAAAGTTGATTTCTGAAAAAAAGAAGGAAAGTTTGAAGAGAAAGTGTTTTTAGGAAGAGAGAAAAAGTGAAATTCTATAATAGCAAAATACGAAGGAGAAAAAGCAAGAGTGTAAAAATGTAAAGTTGATTTCTGAAAAGAAGAAGGAAAGTTTGAAGAGAAAGTGATTTTAGAAAGAGAGAAAAAGTGAAATTCTAAAAATGCAAAATACGAAGGAGTAAAGCAAGAGTGTAAAAATGTAAAGTTGATTTCTGAAAAAAAGAAGGAAAGTTTGAAGAGAAAGTGATTTTAGAAAGAGAGAAAAAGTGAAATTCTAAAAATGCAAAATACGAAGGAGTAAAGCAAGAGTGTAAAAATGTAAAGTTGATTTCTGAAAAAAGAAGGAAAGTGTGAAGAGAAAGTGATTTTAAGAGAGAAAAAGTGAAATTCTAAAAATGCAAAATACGAAGGAGAAAAAGCAAGAGTGTAAAAATGTAAAGTTGATTTCTGAAAAAAAGAAGGAAAGTGTGAAGAGAAAGTGATTTTAGAAAGAGAGAAAAAGTGAAATTCTATAAATGCAAAATACGAAGGAGAAAAAGCAGAGTGTAAAAATGTAAAGTTGATTTCTGAAAAGAAGAAGGAAAGTGTGAAGAGAAAGTGTTTTTAGAAAGAGAGAAAAAGTGAAATTCTAAAAATGCAAAATACGAAGGAGTAAAGCAAGAGTGTAAAAATGTAAAGTTGATTTCTGAAAAAAAGAAGGAAAGTTTGAAGAGAAAGTGTTTTTAGGAAGAGAGAAAAAGTGAAATTCTATAATAGCAAAATACGAAGGAGTAAAGCAAGAGTGTAAAAATGTAAAGTTGATTTCTGAAAAAAAGAAGGAAAGTGTGAAGAGAAAGTGTTTTTAGAAAGAGAGAAAAAGTGAAATTCTAAAAATGCAAAATACGAAGGAGTAAAGCAAGAGTGTAAAAATGTAAAGTTGATTTCTGAAAAAAAGAAGGAAAGTTTGAAGAGAAAGTGTTTTTAGGAAGAGAGAAAAAGTGAAATTCTATAATAGCAAAATACGAAGGAGTAAAGCAAGAGTGTAAAAATGTAAAGTTGATTTCTGAAAAAAAGAAGGAAAGTTTGAAGAGAAAGTGTTTTTAGGAAGAGAGAAAAAGTGAAATTCTATAATAGCAAAATACGAAGGAGAAAAAGCAAGAGTGTAAAAATGTAAAGTTGATTTCTGAAAAGAAGAAGGAAAGTTTGAAGAGAAAGTGATTTTAGAAAGAGAGAAAAAGTGAAATTCTAAAAATGCAAAATACGAAGGAGTAAAGCAAGAGTGTAAAAATGTAAAGTTGATTTCTGAAAAAAAGAAGGAAAGTGTGAAGAGAAAGTGATTTTAGAAAGAGAGAAAAAGTGAAATTCTATAAATGCAAAATACGAAGGAGAAAAAGCAGAGTGTAAAAATGTAAAGTTGATTTCTGAAAAGAAGAAGGAAAGTGTGAAGAGAAAGTGTTTTTAGAAAGAGAGAAAAAGTGAAATTCTAAAAATGCAAAATACGAAGGAGTAAAGCAAGAGTGTAAAAATGTAAAGTTGATTTCTGAAAAAAAGAAGGAAAGTTTGAAGAGAAAGTGTTTTTAGGAAGAGAGAAAAAGTGAAATTCTATAATAGCAAAATACGAAGGAGTAAAGCAAGAGTGTAAAAATGTAAAGTTGATTTCTGAAAAAAAGAAGGAAAGTGTGAAGAGAAAGTGTTTTTAGAAAGAGAGAAAAAGTGAAATTCTAAAAATGCAAAATACGAAGGAGTAAAGCAAGAGTGTAAAAATGTAAAGTTGATTTCTGAAAAAAAGAAGGAAAGTTTGAAGAGAAAGTGTTTTTAGGAAGAGAGAAAAAGTGAAATTCTATAATAGCAAAATACGAAGGAGTAAAGCAAGAGTGTAAAAATGTAAAGTTGATTTCTGAAAAAAAGAAGGAAAGTTTGAAGAGAAAGTGTTTTTAGGAAGAGAGAAAAAGTGAAATTCTATAATAGCAAAATACGAAGGAGAAAAAGCAAGAGTGTAAAAATGTAAAGTTGATTTCTGAAAAGAAGAAGGAAAGTTTGAAGAGAAAGTGATTTTAGAAAGAGAGAAAAAGTGAAATTCTAAAAATGCAAAATACGAAGGAGTAAAGCAAGAGTGTAAAAATGTAAAGTTGATTTCTGAAAAAAAGAAGGAAAGTTTGAAGAGAAAGTGATTTTAGAAAGAGAGAAAAAGTGAAATTCTAAAAATGCAAAATACGAAGGAGTAAAGCAAGAGTGTAAAAATGTAAAGTTGATTTCTGAAAAAAGAAGGAAAGTGTGAAGAGAAAGTGATTTTAAGAGAGAAAAAGTGAAATTCTAAAAATGCAAAATACGAAGGAGAAAAAGCAAGAGTGTAAAAATGTAAAGTTGATTTCTGAAAAAAAGAAGGAAAGTGTGAAGAGAAAGTGATTTTAAGAGAGAAAAAGTGAAATTCTAAAAATGCAAAATACGAAGGAGTAAAGCAAGAGTGTAAAAATGTAAAGTTGATTTCTGAAAAAAGAAGGAAAGTGTGAAGAGAAAGTGATTTTAAGAGAGAAAAAGTGAAATTCTAAAAATGCAAAATACGAAGGAGAAAAAGCAAGAGTGTAAAAATGTAAAGTTGATTTCTGAAAAAAAGAAGGAAAGTGTGAAGAGAAAGTGATTTTAGAAAGAGAGAAAAAGTGAAATTCTAAAAATGCAAAATACGAAGGAGTAAAGCAAGAGTGTAAAAATGTAAAGTTGATTTCTGAAAAAAAGAAGGAAAGTGTGAAGAGAAAGTGTTTTTAGAAAGAGAGAAAAAGTGAAATTCTAAAAATGCAAAATACGAAGGAGTAAAGCAAGAGTGTAAAAATGTAAAGTTGATTTCTGAAAAGAAGAAGGAAAGTGTGAAGAGAAAGTGTTTTTAGAAAGAGAGAAAAAGTGACTAAAAATGCAAAATACGAAGGAGTAAAGCAAGAGTGTAAAAATGTAAAGTTGATTTCTGAAAAAAAGAAGGAAAGTTTGAAGAGAAAGTGTTTTTAGGAAGAGAGAAAAAGTGAAATTCTAAAAATGCAAAATACGAAGGAGAAAAAGCAAGAGTGTAAAAATGTAAAGTTGATTTCTGAAAAAAAGAAGGAAAGTGTGAAGAGAAAGTGATTTTAGAAAGAGAGAAAAAGTGAAATTCTAAAAATGCAAAATACGAAGGAGTAAAGCAAGAGTGTAAAAATGTAAAGTTGATTTCTGAAAAAAGAAGGAAAGTGTGAAGAGAAAGTGATTTTAAGAGAGAAAAAGTGAAATTCTAAAAATGCAAAATACGAAGGAGAAAAAGCAAGAGTGTAAAAATGTAAAGTTGATTTCTGAAAAAAAGAAGGAAAGTGTGAAGAGAAAGTGATTTTAGAAAGAGAGAAAAAGTGAAATTCTAAAAATGCAAAATACGAAGGAGAAAAAGCAAGAGTGTAAAAATGTAAAGTTGATTTCTGAAAAAAAGAAGGAAAGTGTGAAGAGAAAGTGATTTTAAGAGAGAAAAAGTGAAATTCTAAAAATGCAAAATACGAAGGAGTAAAGCAAGAGTGTAAAAATGTAAAGTTGATTTCTGAAAAAAAGAAGGAAAGTGTGAAGAGAAAGTGTTTTTAGAAAGAGAGAAAAAGTGAAATTCTAAAAATGCAAAATACGAAGGAGTAAAGCAAGAGTGTAAAAATGTAAAGTTGATTTCTGAAAAAAAGAAGGAAAGTTTGAAGAGAAAGTGTTTTTAGGAAGAGAGAAAAAGTGAAATTCTAAAAATGCAAAATACGAAGGAGTAAAGCAAGAGTGTAAAAATGTAAAGTTGATTTCTGAAAAAAAGAAGGAAAGTGTGAAGAGAAAGTGATTTTAGAAAGAGAGAAAAAGTGAAATTCTATAAATGCAAAATACGAAGGAGTAAAGCAAGAGTGTAAAAATGTAAAGTTGATTTCTGAAAAGAAGAAGGAAAGTGTGAAGAGAAAGTGTTTTTAGAAAGAGAGAAAAAGTGAAATTCTAAAAATGCAAAATACGAAGGAGTAAAGCAAGAGTGTAAAAATGTAAAGTTGATTTCTGAAAAAAAGAAGGAAAGTTTGAAGAGAAAGTGTTTTTAGGAAGAGAGAAAAAGTGAAATTCTATAATAGCAAAATACGAAGGAGTAAAGCAAGAGTGTAAAAATGTAAAGTTGATTTCTGAAAAAAAGAAGGAAAGTGTGAAGAGAAAGTGATTTTAAGAGAGAAAAAGTGAAATTCTAAAAATGCAAAATACGAAGGAGTAAAGCAAGAGTGTAAAAATGTAAAGTTGATTTCTGAAAAAAGAAGGAAAGTGTGAAGAGAAAGTGATTTTAAGAGAGAAAAAGTGAAATTCTATAAATGCAAAATACGAAGGAGAAAAAGCAAGAGTGTAAAAATGAAAAGTTGATTTCTGAAAAGAAGAAGGAAAGTGTGAAGAGAAAGTGATTTTAGAAAGAGAGAAAAAGTGAAATTCTATAAATGCAAAATACGAAGGAGAAAAAGCAGAGTGTAAAAATGTAAAGTTGATTTCTGAAAAGAAGAAGGAAAGTGTGAAGAGAAAGTGTTTTTAGGAAGAGAGAAAAAGTGAAATTCTATAATAGCAAAATACGAAGGAGAAAAAGCAAGAGTGTAAAAATGTAAAGTTGATTTCTGAAAAGAAGAAGGAAAGTGTGAAGAGAAAGTGATTTTAAGAGAGAAAAAGTGAAATTCTAAAAATGCAAAATACGAAGGAGTAAGAGTGTAAAAATGTAAAGTTGATTTCTGAAAAGAAGAAGGAAAGTGTGAAGAGAAAGTGATTTTAAGAGAGAAAAAGTGAAATTCTAAAAATGCAAAATACGAAGGAGAAAAAGCAAGAGTGTAAAAATGTAAAGTTGATTTCTGAAAAAAAGAAGGAAAGTGTGAAGAGAAAGTGATTTTAGAAAGAGAGAAAAAGTGAAATTCTAAAAATGCAAAATACGAAGGAGAAAAAGCAAGAGTGTAAAAATGTAAAGTTGATTTATGAAAAGAAGAAGGAAAGTGAGAAATGAAAGTGTTTTTAGAAAGAGAGAAAAAGTGAAATTCTATAAATGCAAAATACGAAGGAGAAAAAGCAAGAGTGTAAAAATGTAAAGTTGATTTCTGAAAAGAAGAAGGAAAATGAGAAATGAAAGTGATTTTAGAAAGAGAGAAAAAGTGAAATTCTATAAATGCAAAATACGAAGGAGTAAAGCAAGAGTGTAAAAATGTAAAGTTGATTTCTGAAAAGAAGAAGGAAAGTGTGAAGAGAAAGTGATTTTAAGAGAGAAAAAGTGAAATTCTATAAATGCAAAATACGAAGGAGAAAAAGCAAGAGTGTAAAAATGAAAAGTTGATTTCTGAAAAAAAGAAGGAAAGTGTGAAGAGAAATTTATTTTAAGAGAGAAAAAGTGAAATTCTATAAATGCAAAATACGAAGAAGAAAAAGCAAGAGTGTAAAAATGTAAAGTTGATTTCTGAAAAGAAGAAGGAAAGTGTGAAGAGAAAGTGATTTTAGAAAGAGAGAAAAAGTGAAATTCTAAAAATGCAAAATACGAAGGAGAAAAAGCAAGAGTGTAAAAATGTAAAGTTGATTTCTGAAAAAAAGAAGGAAAGTGTGAAGAGAAAGTGATTTTAGAAAGAGAGAAAAAGTGAAATTCTGAAAATGCAAAATACGAAGGAGTAAAGCAAGAGTGTAAAAATGTAAAGTTGATTTCTGAAAAGAAGAAGGAAAGTGAGAAATGAAAGTGATTTTAGAAAGAGAGAAAAAGTGAAATTCTAAAAATGCAAAATACGAAGGAGAAAAAGCAAGAGTGTAAAAATGTAAAGTTGATTTCTGAAAAGAAGAAGGAAAGTGTGAAGAGAAAGTGATTTTAGAAAGAGAGAAAAAGTGAAATTCTAAAAACGCAAAATACGAAGGAGAAAAAGCAAGAGTGTAAAAATGTAAAGTTGATTTCTGAAAAGAAGAAGGAAAGTGTGAAGAGAAAGTGATTTTAGAAAGAGAGAAAAAGTGAAATTCTAAAAATGCAAAATACGAAGGAGAAAAAGCAAGAGTGTAAAAATGTAAAGTTGATTTCTGAAAAGAAGAAGGAAAGTGTGAAGAGAAAGTGATTTTAGAAAGAGAGAAAAAGTGAATTCTAAAAATGCAAAATACGAAGGAGTAAAGCAAGAGTGTAAAAATGTAAAGTTGATTTCTGAAAAAAAGAAGGAAAGTTTGAAGAGAAAGTGTTTTTAGGAAGAGAGAAAAAGTGAAATTCTATAATAGCAAAATACGAAGGAGTAAAGCAAGAGTGTAAAAATGTAAAGTTGATTTCTGAAAAAAAGAAGGAAAGTTTGAAGAGAAAGTGTTTTTAGGAAGAGAGAAAAAGTGAAATTCTATAATAGCAAAATACGAAGGAGAAAAAGCAAGAGTGTAAAAATGTAAAGTTGATTTCTGAAAAGAAGAAGGAAAGTTTGAAGAGAAAGTGATTTTAGAAAGAGAGAAAAAGTGAAATTCTAAAAATGCAAAATACGAAGGAGTAAAGCAAGAGTGTAAAAATGTAAAGTTGATTTCTGAAAAAAAGAAGGAAAGTGTGAAGAGAAAGTGATTTTAGAAAGAGAGAAAAAGTGAAATTCTAAAAATGCAAAATACGAAGGAGTAAAGCAAGAGTGTAAAAATGTAAAGTTGATTTCTGAAAAAAGAAGGAAAGTGTGAAGAGAAAGTGATTTTAAGAGAGAAAAAGTGAAATTCTAAAAATGCAAAATACGAAGGAGAAAAAGCAAGAGTGTAAAAATGTAAAGTTGATTTCTGAAAAAAAGAAGGAAAGTGTGAAGAGAAAGTGATTTTAAGAGAGAAAAAGTGAAATTCTAAAAATGCAAAATACGAAGGAGTAAAGCAAGAGTGTAAAAATGTAAAGTTGATTTCTGAAAAAAGAAGGAAAGTGTGAAGAGAAAGTGATTTTAAGAGAGAAAAAGTGAAATTCTAAAAATGCAAAATACGAAGGAGAAAAAGCAAGAGTGTAAAAATGTAAAGTTGATTTCTGAAAAAAAGAAGGAAAGTGTGAAGAGAAAGTGATTTTAGAAAGAGAGAAAAAGTGAAATTCTAAAAATGCAAAATACGAAGGAGAAAAAGCAAGAGTGTAAAAATGTAAAGTTGATTTCTGAAAAAAAGAAGGAAAGTGTGAAGAGAAAGTGATTTTAGGAAGAGAGAAAAAGTGAAATTCTAAAAATGCAAAATACGAAGGAGAAAAAGCAAGAGTGTAAAAATGTAAAGTTGATTTCTGAAAAGAAGAAGGAAAGTGTGAAGAGAAAGTGATTTTAGAAAGAGAGAAAAAGTGAATTCTAAAAATGCAAAATACGAAGGAGTAAAGCAAGAGTGTAAAAATGTAAAGTTGATTTCTGAAAAAAAGAAGGAAAGTTTGAAGAGAAAGTGTTTTTAGGAAGAGAGAAAAAGTGAAATTCTATAATAGCAAAATACGAAGGAGTAAAGCAAGAGTGTAAAAATGTAAAGTTGATTTCTGAAAAAAAGAAGGAAAGTTTGAAGAGAAAGTGTTTTTAGGAAGAGAGAAAAAGTGAAATTCTATAATAGCAAAATACGAAGGAGAAAAAGCAAGAGTGTAAAAATGTAAAGTTGATTTCTGAAAAGAAGAAGGAAAGTTTGAAGAGAAAGTGATTTTAGAAAGAGAGAAAAAGTGAAATTCTAAAAATGCAAAATACGAAGGAGTAAAGCAAGAGTGTAAAAATGTAAAGTTGATTTCTGAAAAAAAGAAGGAAAGTGTGAAGAGAAAGTGATTTTAGAAAGAGAGAAAAAGTGAAATTCTAAAAATGCAAAATACGAAGGAGTAAAGCAAGAGTGTAAAAATGTAAAGTTGATTTCTGAAAAAAGAAGGAAAGTGTGAAGAGAAAGTGATTTTAAGAGAGAAAAAGTGAAATTCTAAAAATGCAAAATACGAAGGAGAAAAAGCAAGAGTGTAAAAATGTAAAGTTGATTTCTGAAAAAAAGAAGGAAAGTGTGAAGAGAAAGTGATTTTAAGAGAGAAAAAGTGAAATTCTAAAAATGCAAAATACGAAGGAGTAAAGCAAGAGTGTAAAAATGTAAAGTTGATTTCTGAAAAAAGAAGGAAAGTGTGAAGAGAAAGTGATTTTAAGAGAGAAAAAGTGAAATTCTAAAAATGCAAAATACGAAGAAGAAAAAGCAAGAGTGTAAAAATGTAAAGTTGATTTCTGAAAAGAAGAAGGAAAGTGTGAAGAGAAAGTGATTTTAGAAAGAGAGAAAAAGTGAAATTCTAAAAATGCAAAATACGAAGGAGAAAAAGCAAGAGTGTAAAAATGTAAAGTTGATTTCTGAAAAAAAGAAGGAAAGTGTGAAGAGAAAGTGATTTTAGAAAGAGAGAAAAAGTGAAATTCTGAAAATGCAAAATACGAAGGAGTAAAGCAAGAGTGTAAAAATGTAAAGTTGATTTCTGAAAAGAAGAAGGAAAGTGAGAAATGAAAGTGATTTTAGAAAGAGAGAAAAAGTGAAATTCTAAAAATGCAAAATACGAAGGAGAAAAAGCAAGAGTGTAAAAATGTAAAGTTGATTTCTGAAAAGAAGAAGGAAAGTGTGAAGAGAAAGTGATTTTAGAAAGAGAGAAAAAGTGAAATTCTAAAAACGCAAAATACGAAGGAGAAAAAGCAAGAGTGTAAAAATGTAAAGTTGATTTCTGAAAAGAAGAAGGAAAGTGTGAAGAGAAAGTGATTTTAGAAAGAGAGAAAAAGTGAAATTCTAAAAATGCAAAATACGAAGGAGAAAAAGCAAGAGTGTAAAAATGTAAAGTTGATTTCTGAAAAGAAGAAGGAAAGTGTGAAGAGAAAGTGATTTTAGAAAGAGAGAAAAAGTGAATTCTAAAAATGCAAAATACGAAGGAGTAAAGCAAGAGTGTAAAAATGTAAAGTTGATTTCTGAAAAAAAGAAGGAAAGTTTGAAGAGAAAGTGTTTTTAGGAAGAGAGAAAAAGTGAAATTCTATAATAGCAAAATACGAAGGAGTAAAGCAAGAGTGTAAAAATGTAAAGTTGATTTCTGAAAAAAAGAAGGAAAGTTTGAAGAGAAAGTGTTTTTAGGAAGAGAGAAAAAGTGAAATTCTATAATAGCAAAATACGAAGGAGAAAAAGCAAGAGTGTAAAAATGTAAAGTTGATTTCTGAAAAGAAGAAGGAAAGTTTGAAGAGAAAGTGATTTTAAGAGAGAAAAAGTGAAATTCTATAAATGCAAAATACGAAGGAGAAAAAGCAAGAGTGTAAAAATGAAAAGTTGATTTCTGAAAAGAAGAAGGAAAGTGTGAAGAGAAAGTGATTTTAGAAAGAGAGAAAAAGTGAAATTCTATAAATGCAAAATACGAAGGAGAAAAAGCAGAGTGTAAAAATGTAAAGTTGATTTCTGAAAAGAAGAAGGAAAGTGTGAAGAGAAAGTGTTTTTAGGAAGAGAGAAAAAGTGAAATTCTATAATAGCAAAATACGAAGGAGAAAAAGCAAGAGTGTAAAAATGTAAAGTTGATTTCTGAAAAAAAGAAGGAAAGTGTGAAGAGAAAGTGTTTTTAGAAAGAGAGAAAAAGTGAAATTCTATAAATGCAAAATACGAAGGAGTAAAGCAAGAGTGTAAAAATGTAAAGTTGATTTCTGAAAAAAAGAAGGAAAGTGTGAAGAGAAAGTGTTTTTAGGAAGAGAGAAAAAGTGAAATTCTATAATAGCAAAATACGAAGGAGAAAAAGCAAGAGTGTAAAAATGTAAAGTTGATTTCTGAAAAGAAGAAGGAAAGTGTGAAGAGAAAGTGATTTTAAGAGAGAAAAAGTGAAATTCTATAAATGCAAAATACGAAGGAGAAAAAGCAAGAGTGTAAAAATGAAAAGTTGATTTCTGAAAAGAAGAAGGAAAGTGTGAAGAGAAAGTGATTTTAGAAAGAGAGAAAAAGTGAAATTCTATAAATGCAAAATACGAAGGAGAAAAAGCAGAGTGTAAAAATGTAAAGTTGATTTCTGAAAAGAAGAAGGAAAGTGTGAAGAGAAAGTGTTTTTAGGAAGAGAGAAAAAGTGAAATTCTATAATAGCAAAATACGAAGGAGAAAAAGCAAGAGTGTAAAAATGTAAAGTTGATTTCTGAAAAGAAGAAGGAAAGTGTGAAGAGAAAGTGTTTTTAGAAAGAGAGAAAAAGTGAAATTCTAAAAATGCAAAATACGAAGGAGTAAAGCAAGAGTGTAAAAATGTAAAGTTGATTTCTGAAAAAAAGAAGGAAAGTGTGAAGAGAAAGTGTTTTTAGGAAGAGAGAAAAAGTGAAATTCTATAATAGCAAAATACGAAGGAGAAAAAGCAAGAGTGTAAAAATGTAAAGTTGATTTCTGAAAAAAAGAAGGAAAGTGTGAAGAGAAAGTGTTTTTAGAAAGAGAGAAAAAGTGAAATTCTAAAAATGCAAAATACGAAGGAGTAAAGCAAGAGTGTAAAAATGAAAAGTTGATTTCTGAAAAAAAGAAGGAAAGTGTGAAGAGAAAGTGATTTTAGAAAGAGAGAAAAAGTGAAATTCTAAAAGTGCAAAATACGAAGGAGAAAAAGCAAGAGTGTAAAAATGTAAAGTTGATTTCTGAAAAAAAGAAGGAAAGTGTGAAGAGAAAGTGATTTTAGAAAGAGAGAAAAAGTGAAATTCTATAATAGCAAAATACGAAGGAGAAAAAGCAAGAGTGTAAAAATGTAAAGTTGATTTCTGAAAAGAAGAAGGAAAGTGTGAAGAGAAAGTGATTTTAGGAAGAGAGAAAAAGTGAAATTCTATAATAGCAAAATACGAAGGAGTAAAGCAAGAGTGTAAAAATGTAAAGTTGATTTCTGAAAAAAAGAAGGAAAGTTTGAAGAGAAAGTGATTTTAGAAAGAGAGAAAAAGTGAAATTCTAAAAATGCAAAATACGAAGGAGTAAAGCAAGAGTGTAAAAATGTAAAGTTGATTTCTGAAAAAAAGAAGGAAAGTTTGAAGAGAAAGTGTTTTTAGAAAGAGAGAAAAAGTGAAATTCTAAAAATGCAAAATACGAAGGAGAAAAAGCAAGAGTGTAAAAATGTAAAGTTGATTTCTGAAAAGAAGAAGGAAAGTGTGAAGAGAAAGTGATTTTAGAAAGAGAGAAAAAGTGAAATTCTAAAAATGCAAAATACGAAGGAGAAAAAGCAAGAGTGTTAAAATGTAAAGTTGATTTCTGAAAAAAAGAAGGAAAGTGTGAAGAGAAAGTGATTTTAAGAGAGAAAAAGTGAAATTCTATAAATGCAAAATACGAAGGAGTAAAGCAAGAGTGTAAAAATGTAAAGTTGATTTCTGAAAAAAAGAAGGAAAGTGTGAAGAGAAAGTGATTTTAGAAAGAGAGAAAAAGTGAAATTCTATAAATGCAAAATACGAAGGAGAAAAAGCAAGAGTGTAAAAATGAAAAGTTGATTTCTGAAAAAAAGAAGGAAAGTGTGAAGAGAAAGTGATTTTAAGAGAGAAAAAGTGAAATTCTAAAAATGCAAAATACGAAGGAGTAAGAGTGTAAAAATGTAAAGTTGATTTCTGAAAAGAAGAAGGAAAGTGTGAAGAGAAAGTGATTTTAAGAGAGAAAAAGTGAAATTCTAAAAATGCAAAATACGAAGGAGAAAAAGCAAGAGTGTAAAAATGTAAAGTTGATTTCTGAAAAAAAGAAGGAAAGTGTGAAGAGAAAGTGATTTTAGAAAGAGAGAAAAAGTGAAATTCTAAAAATGCAAAATACGAAGGAGAAAAAGCAAGAGTGTAAAAATGTAAAGTTGATTTCTGAAAAAAAGAAGGAAAGTGTGAAGAGAAAGTGTTTTTAGAAAGAGAGAAAAAGTGAAATTCTAAAAATGCAAAATACGAAGGAGTAAAGCAAGAGTGTAAAAATGTAAAGTTGATTTCTGAAAAAAAGAAGGAAAGTGTGAAGAGAAAGTGATTTTAGGAAGAGAGAAAAAGTGAAATTCTAAAAATGCAAAATACGAAGGAGAAAAAGCAAGAGTGTAAAAATGAAAAGTTGATTTCTGAAAAAAAGAAGGAAAGTGTGAAGAGAAAGTGATTTTAGAAAGAGAGAAAAAGTGAAATTCTAAAAATGCAAAATACGAAGGAGAAAAAGCAGAGTGTAAAAATGTAAAGTTGATTTCTGAAAAGAAGAAGGAAAGTGTGAAGAGAAAGTGATTTTAGAAAGAGAGAAAAAGTGAAATTCTAAAAATGCAAAATACGAAGGAGTAAAGCAAGAGTGTAAAAATGTAAAGTTGATTTCTGAAAAAAGAAGGAAAGTGTGAAGAGAAAGTGTTTTTAGGAAGAGAGAAAAAATGAAATTCTAAAAATGCAAAATACGAAGGAGTAAAGCAAGAGTGTAAAAATGTAAAGTTGATTTCTGAAAAAAAGAAGGAAAGTTTGAAGAGAAAGTGTTTTTAGAAAGAGAGAAAAAGTGAAATTCTATAATAGCAAAATACGAAGGAGAAAAAGCAAGAGTGTAAAAATGTAAAGTTGATTTCTGAAAAAAAGAAGGAAAGTGTGAAGAGAAAGTGTTTTTAGAAAGAGAGAAAAAGTGAAATTCTAAAAATGCAAAATACGAAGGAGTAAAGCAAGAGTGTAAAAATGTAAAGTTGATTTCTGAAAAAAAGAAGGAAAGTGTGAAGAGAAAGTGATTTTAGGAAGAGAGAAAAAGTGAAATTCTAAAAATGCAAAATACGAAGGAGAAAAAGCAAGAGTGTAAAAATGAAAAGTTGATTTCTGAAAAAAAGAAGGAAAGTGTGAAGAGAAAGTGATTTTAGAAAGAGAGAAAAAGTGAAATTCTAAAAATGCAAAATACGAAGGAGAAAAAGCAAGAGTGTAAAAATGAAAAGTTGATTTCTGAAAAAAAGAAGGAAAGTGTGAAGAGAAAGTGATTTTAGAAAGAGAGAAAAAGTGAAATTCTATAAATGCAAAATACGAAGGAGAAAAAGCAAGAGTGTAAAAATGTAAAGTTGATTTCTGAAAAGAAGAAGGAAAGTGTGAAGAGAAAGTGTTTTTAGAAAGAGAGAAAAAGTGAAATTCTAAAAATGCAAAATACGAAGGAGTAAAGCAAGAGTGTAAAAATGTAAAGTTGATTTCTGAAAAAAAGAAGGAAAGTGTGAAGAGAAAGTGATTTTAAGAGAGAAAAAGTGAAATTCTAAAAATGCAAAATACGAAGGAGAAAAAGCAAGAGTGTAAAAATGTAAAGTTGATTTCTGAAAAAAAGAAGGAAAGTGTGAAGAGAAAGTGTTTTTAGGAAGAGAGAAAAAGTGAAATTCTATAATAGCAAAATACGAAGGAGAAAAAGCAAGAGTGTAAAAATGTAAAGTTGATTTCTGAAAAAAAGAAGGAAAGTGTGAAGAGAAAGTGTTTTTAGAAAGAGAGAAAAAGTGAAATTCTAAAAATGCAAAATACGAAGGAGTAAAGCAAGAGTGTAAAAATGAAAAGTTGATTTCTGAAAAAAAGAAGGAAAGTGTGAAGAGAAAGTGATTTTAGAAAGAGAGAAAAAGTGAAATTCTAAAAGTGCAAAATACGAAGGAGAAAAAGCAAGAGTGTAAAAATGTAAAGTTGATTTCTGAAAAAAAGAAGGAAAGTGTGAAGAGAAAGTGATTTTAGGAAGAGAGAAAAAGTGAAATTCTAAAAATGCAAAATACGAAGGAGAAAAAGCAAGAGTGTAAAAATGTAAAGTTGATTTCTGAAAAAAAGAAGGAAAGTGTGAAGAGAAAGTGATTTTAGAAAGAGAGAAAAAGTGAAATTCTAAAAATGCAAAATACGAAGGAGTAAAGCAAGAGTGTAAAAATGTAAAGTTGATTTCTGAAAAAAGAAGGAAAGTGTGAAGAGAAAGTGTTTTTAGGAAGAGAGAAAAAATGAAATTCTAAAAATGCAAAATACGAAGGAGAAAAAGCAAGAGTGTAAAAATGTAAAGTTGATTTCTGAAAAGAAGAAGGAAAGTGTGAAGAGAAAGTGATTTTAGAAAGAGAGAAAAAGTGAAATTCTAAAAATGCAAAATACGAAGGAGAAAAAGCAAGAGTGTTAAAATGTAAAGTTGATTTCTGAAAAAAAGAAGGAAAGTGTGAAGAGAAAGTGATTTTAAGAGAGAAAAAGTGAAATTCTATAAATGCAAAATACGAAGGAGTAAAGCAAGAGTGTAAAAATGTAAAGTTGATTTCTGAAAAAAAGAAGGAAAGTGTGAAGAGAAAGTGATTTTAGAAAGAGAGAAAAAGTGAAATTCTATAAATGCAAAATACGAAGGAGAAAAAGCAAGAGTGTAAAAATGAAAAGTTGATTTCTGAAAAAAAGAAGGAAAGTGTGAAGAGAAAGTGATTTTAGAAAGAGAGAAAAAGTGAAATTCTAAAAATGCAAAATACGAAGGAGAAAAAGCAAGAGTGTAAAAATGTAAAGTTGATTTCTGAAAAAAAGAAGGAAAGTGTGAAGAGAAAGTGATTTTAGGAAGAGAGAAAAAGTGAAATTCTAAAAATGCAAAATACGAAGGAGAAAAAGCAAGAGTGTAAAAATGAAAAGTTGATTTCTGAAAAGAAGAAGGAAAGTGTGAAGAGAAAGTGTTTTTAGAAAGAGAGAAAAAGTGAAATTCTATAATAGCAAAATACGAAGGAGAAAAAGCAAGAGTGTAAAAATGTAAAGTTGATTTCTGAAAAAAAGAAGGAAAGTGTGAAGAGAAAGTGATTTTAGAAAGAGAGAAAAAGTGAAATTCTAAAAATGCAAAATACGAAGGAGTAAAGCAAGAGTGTAAAAATGTAAAGTTGATTTCTGAAAAAAAGAAGGAAAGTGTGAAGAGAAAGTGATTTTAGGAAGAGAGAAAAAGTGAAATTCTAAAAATGCAAAATACGAAGGAGAAAAAGCAAGAGTGTAAAAATGTAAAGTTGATTTCTGAAAAGAAGAAGGAAAGTGTGAAGAGAAAGTGATTTTAGAAAGAGAGAAAAAGTGAAATTCTATAAATGCAAAATACGAAGGAGTAAAGCAAGAGTGTAAAAATGAAAAGTTGATTTCTGAAAAAAAGAAGGAAAGTGTGAAGAGAAAGTGATTTTAGAAAGAGAAAAAAAGTGAAATTCTATAAATGCAAAATACGAAGGAGAAAAAGCAAGAGTGTTAAAATGTAAAGTTGATTTCTGAAAAAAAGAAGGAAAGTGTGAAGAGAAAGTGATTTTAGAAAGAGAGAAAAAGTGAAATTCTAAAAATGCAAAATACGAAGGAGTAAAGCAAGAGTGTAAAAATGAAAAGTTGATTTCTGAAAAAAAGAAGGAAAGTGTGAAGAGAAAGTGATTTTAGAAAGAGAGAAAAAGTGAAATTCTATAAATGCAAAATACGAAGGAGAAAAAGCAAGAGTGTAAAAATGAAAAGTTGATTTCTGAAAAAAAGAAGGAAAGTGTGAAGAGAAAGTGATTTTAGAAAGAGAGAAAAAGTGAAATTCTAAAAATGCAAAATACGAAGGAGAAAAAGCAAGAGTGTAAAAATGAAAAGTTGATTTCTGAAAAAAAGAAGGAAAGTGTGAAGAGAAAGTGATTTTAGGAAGAGAGAAAAAGTGAAATTCTATAAATGCAAAATACGAAGGAGAAAAAGCAAGAGTGTAAAAATGTAAAGTTGATTTCTGAAAAGAAGAAGGAAAGTGTGAAGAGAAAGTGTTTTTAGAAAGAGAGAAAAAGTGAAATTCTAAAAATGCAAAATACGAAGGAGTAAAGCAAGAGTGTAAAAATGTAAAGTTGATTTTTAAAAAAAAGAAGGAAAGTGTGAAGAGAAAGTGATTTTAAGAGAGAAAAAGTGAAATTCTAAAAATGCAAAATACGAAGGAGAAAAAGCAAGAGTGTAAAAATGTAAAGTTGATTTCTGAAAAAAAGAAGGAAAGTGTGAAGAGAAAGTGTTTTTAGGAAGAGAGAAAAAGTGAAATTCTATAATAGCAAAATACGAAGGAGAAAAAGCAAGAGTGTAAAAATGTAAAGTTGATTTCTGAAAAAAAGAAGGAAAGTGTGAAGAGAAAGTGTTTTTAGAAAGAGAGAAAAAGTGAAATTCTAAAAATGCAAAATACGAAGGAGTAAAGCAAGAGTGTAAAAATGAAAAGTTGATTTCTGAAAAAAAGAAGGAAAGTGTGAAGAGAAAGTGATTTTAGAAAGAGAGAAAAAGTGAAATTCTAAAAGTGCAAAATACGAAGGAGAAAAAGCAAGAGTGTAAAAATGTAAAGTTGATTTCTGAAAAGAAGAAGGAAAGTGTGAAGAGAAAGTGATTTTAGAAAGAGAGAAAAAGTGAAATTCTATAAATGCAAAATACGAAGGAGAAAAAGCAAGAGTGTAAAAATGTAAAGTTGATTTCTGAAAAGAAGAAGGAAAGTGTGAAGAGAAAGTGATTTTAGAAAGAGAGAAAAAGTGAAATTCTAAAAATGCAAAATACGAAGGAGAAAAAGCAAGAGTGTAAAAATGTAAAGTTGATTTCTGAAAAGAAGAAGGAAAGTGTGAAGAGAAAGTGATTTTAGAAAGAGAGAAAAAGTGAAATTCTAAAAATGCAAAATACGAAGGAGAAAAAGCAAGAGTGTTAAAATGTAAAGTTGATTTCTGAAAAGAAGAAGGAAAGTGTGAAGAGAAAGTGATTTTAAGAGAGAAAAAGTGAAATTCTATAAATGCAAAATACGAAGGAGTAAAGCAAGAGTGTAAAAATGAAAAGTTGATTTCTGAAAAAAAGAAGGAAAGTGTGAAGAGAAAGTGATTTTAGAAAGAGAGAAAAAGTGAAATTCTATAAATGCAAAATACGAAGGAGAAAAAGCAAGAGTGTTAAAATGTAAAGTTGATTTCTGAAAAAAAGAAGGAAAGTGTGAAGAGAAAGTGATTTTAAGAGAGAAAAAGTGAAATTCTAAAAATGCAAAATACGAAGGAGAAAAAGCAAGAGTTTAAAAATGTAGAAAGAGGAAAGTGTGACGAGAAAGTGATTTTAGAAAGAGAGAAAAAGTGAAATTCTAAAAATGCAAAATACGAAGGAGAAAAAGCAAGAGTGTAAAAATGTAAAGTTGATTTCTGAAAAGAAGAAGGAAAGTGTGAAGAGAAAGTGATTTTAGAAAGAGAGAAAAAGTGAAATTCTAAAAACGCAAAATACGAAGGAGAAAAAGCAAGAGTGTAAAAATGAAAAGTTGATTTCTGAAAAGAAGAAGGAAAGTGTGAAGAGAAAGTGTTTTTAGAAAGAGAGAAAAAGTGAAATTCTATAATAGCAAAATACGAAGGAGAAAAAGCAAGAGTGTAAAAATGAAAAGTTGATTTCTGAAAAAAAGAAGGAAAGTGTGAAGAGAAAGTGTTTTTAGAAAGAGAGAAAAAGTGAAATTCTAAAAATGCAAAATACGAAGGAGTAAAGCAAGAGTGTAAAAATGTAAAGTTGATTTCTGAAAAAAAGAAGGAAAGTGTGAAGAGAAAGTGATTTTAGGAAGAGAGAAAAAGTGAAATTCTAAAAATGCAAAATACGAAGGAGAAAAAGCAAGAGTGTAAAAATGAAAAGTTGATTTCTGAAAAGAAGAAGGAAAGTGTGAAGAGAAAGTGATTTTAGAAAGAGAGAAAAAGTGAAATTCTAAAAATGCAAAATACGAAGGAGAAAAAGCAAGAGTGTAAAAATGTAAAGTTGATTTCTGAAAAGAAGAAGGAAAGTGTGAAGAGAAAGTGATTTTAAAAAGAGAAAAAAAGTGAAATTCTAAAAATGCAAAATACGAAGGAGTAAAGCAAGAGTGTAAAAATGAAAAGTTGATTTCTGAAAAAAAGAAGGAAAGTGTGAAGAGAAAGTGATTTTAGAAAGAGAGAAAAAGTGAAATTCTATAAATGCAAAATACGAAGGAGAAAAAGCAAGAGTGTAAAAATGTAAAGTTGATTTCTGAAAAAAAGAAGGAAAGTGTGAAGAGAAAGTGATTTTAAGAGAGAAAAAGTGAAATTCTATAAATGCAAAATACGAAGGAGTAAAGCAAGAGTGTAAAAATGTAAAGTTGATTTCTGAAAAAAAGAAGGAAAGTGTGAAGAGAAAGTGATTTTAGAAAGAGAGAAAAAGTGAAATTCTATAAATGCAAAATACGAAGGAGAAAAAGCAAGAGTGTAAAAATGTAAAGTTGATTTCTGAAAAAAAGAAGGAAAGTGTGAAGAGAAAGTGATTTTAGAAAGAGAGAAAAAGTGAAATTCTAAAAATGCAAAATACGAAGGAGTAAAGCAAGAGTGTAAAAATGTAAAGTTGATTTCTGAAAAAAAGAAGGAAAGTTTGAAGAGAAAGTGATTTTAGAAAGAGAGAAAAAGTGAAATTCTAAAAATGCAAAATACGAAGGAGAAAAAGCAAGAGTGTAAAAATGTAAAGTTGATTTCTGAAAAAAAGAAGGAAAGTGTGAAGAGAAAGTGATTTTAGAAAGAGAGAAAAAGTGAAATTCTAAAAATGCAAAATACGAAGGAGTAAAGCAAGAGTGTAAAAATGTAAAGTTGATTTCTGAAAAAAGAAGGAAAGTGTGAAGAGA
>CAMPDV010003264.1:0-51209 GCA_946699065.1 Loxodes magnus | reverse complement strand
AACACTTAAAAACTGAAATTACTCTTCTTTTCTTACTTTTCTTCTTCACTTTACTTTTAAAACTAACTACTTACTCTTTTCTTATCAAAGCTTCAACACTTAAAAACTGAAATTACTCTTCTTTTCTTACTTTTCTTCTTCACTTTACTTTTAAAACTCACTACTTACTCTTTTCTTATCAAAGCTTCAACACTTAAAAACTGAAATTACTCTTCTTTTCTTACTTTTCTTCTTCACTTTACTTTTAAAACTCACTACTTACTCTTTTCTTATCAAAGCTTCAACACTTAAAAACTGAAATTACTCTTCTTTTCTTACTTTTCTTCTTCACTTTACTTTTAAAACAACTACTTACTCTTTTCTTATCAAAGCTTCAACACTTAAAAACTGAAATTACTCTTCTTTTCTTACTTTTCTTCTTCACTTTACTTTTAAAACTCACTACTTACTCTTTTCTTATCAAAGCTTCAACACTTAAAAACTGAAATTACTCTTCTGTTCTTACTTTTCTTCTTCACTTTACTTTTAAAACTCACTACTTACTCTTTTCTTATCAAAGCTTCAACACTTAAAAACTGAAATTACTCTTCTTTTCTTACTTTTCTTCTTCACTTTACTTTTAAAACTCACTACTTACTCTTTTCTTATCAAAGCTTCAACACTTAAAAACTGAAATTACTCTTCTTTTCTTACTTTTCTTCTTCACTTTACTTTTAAAACTCACTACTTACTCTTTTCTTATCAAAGCTTCAACACTTAAAAACTGAAATTACTCTTCTTTTCTTACTTTTCTTCTTCACTTTACTTTTAAAACTCACTACTTACTCTTTTCTTATCAAAGCTTCAACACTTAAAAACTGAAATTACTCTTCTTTTCTTACTTTTCTTCTTCACTTTACTTTTAAAACTCACTACTTACTCTTTATAACTCTTATCTAAGCCTAAACATTTAAAAACCGAAATTACTCTTCTTTTCTTACTTTTCTTCTTCACTTTACTTTTAAAACTAACTACTTACTCTTTTCTTATCAAAGCTTCAACACTTAAATAATGAAATCACTCTTCTTTTCTTACTTTTCTTCTTCACTTTACTTTTAAAACTCACTACTTACTCTTTTCTTATAAAAGCTTCAACACTTAAAAACTGAAATTACTCTTCTTTTCTTACTTTTCTTCTTCACTTTACTTTTAAAACTCACTACTTACTCTTTTCTTATCAAAGCTTCAACACTTAAATAATGAAATCTCTCTTCTTTTCTTACTTTTCTTCTTCACTTTACTTTTAAAACTCACTACTTACTCTTTTCTTATCAAAGCTTCAACACTTAAATAATGAAATCACTCTTCTTTTCTTACTTTTCTTCTTCACTTTACTTTTAAAACTCACTACTTACTCTTTTCTTATCAAAGCTTCAACACTTAAAAACTGAAATTACTCTTCTTTTCTTACTTTTCTTCTTCACTTTACTTTTAAAACTCACTACTTACTCTTTTCTTATCAAAGCTTCAACACTTAAAAACTGAAATTACTCTTCTTTTCTTACTTTTCTTCTTCACTTTACTTTTAAAACTAACTACTTACTCTTTTCTTATCAAAGCTTCAACACTTAAATAATGAAATCACTCTTCTTTTCTTACTTTTCTTCTTCACTTTACTTTTAAAACTCACTACTTACTCTTTTCTTATAAAAGCTTCAACACTTAAAAACTGAAATTACTCTTCTTTTCTTACTTTTCTTCTTCACTTTACTTTTAAAACTCACTACTTACTCTTTTCTTATCAAAGCTTCAACACTTAAAAACTGAAATTACTCTTCTTTTCTTACTTTTCTTCTTCACTTTACTTTTAAAACTCACTACTTACTCTTTTCTTATCAAAGCTTCAACACTTAAATAATGAATCTACTCTTCTTTTCTTACTTTTCTTCTTCACTTTAATTTTTATACTACACTCTTAATAACTCTTATCAAAGATTCAACACTTAAAAACTGAATCTACTCTTCTTTTCTTACTTTTCTTCTTCACTTTACTTTTAAAACTCACTACTTACTCTTTTCTTATCAAAGCTTCAACACTTAAATAATGAATCTACTCTTCTTTTCTTACTTTTCTTCTTCACTTTAATTTTTATACTACACTCTTAATAACTCTTATCAAAGATTCAACACTTAAAAACTGAATCTACTCTTCTTTTCTTACTTTTCTTCTTCACTTTACTTTTAAAACTCACTACTTACTCTTTTCTTATCAAAGCTTCAACACTTAAAAACTGAAATTACTCTTCTTTTCTTACTTTTCTTCTTCACTTTACTTTTAAAACTCACTACTTACTCTTTTCTTATCAAAGCTTCAACACTTAAAAACTGAAATTACTCTTCTTTTCTTACTTTTCTTCTTCACTTTAATTTTTTTACTACACTCTTAATAACTCTTATCAAAGCTTCAACACTTAAAAACTGAAATTACTCTTCTTTTCTTACTTTTCTTCTTCACTTTACTTTTAAAACAACTACTTACTCTTTTCTTATCAAAGCTTCAACACTTAAAAACTGAAATTACTCTTCTTTTCTTACTTTTCTTCTTCACTTTACTTTTAAAACTCACTACTTACTCTTTTCTTATCAAAGCTTCAACACTTAAAAACTGAAATTACTCTTCTTTTCTTACTTTTCTTCTTCACTTTACTTTTAAAACTCACTACTTACTCTTTTCTTATCAAAGCTTCAACACTTAAAAACTGAAATCACTCTTCTTTTCTTACTTTTCTTCTTCACTTTACTTTTAAAACTCACTACTTACTCTTTTCTTATCAAAGCTTCAACACTTAAATAATGAATCTACTCTTCTTTTCTTACTTTTCTTCTTCACTTTAATTTTTTTACTACACTCTTAATAACTCTTATCAAAGATTCAACACTTAAAAACTGAATCTACTCTTCTTTTCTTACTTTTCTTCTTCACTTTACTTTTAAAACTCACTACTTACTCTTTTCTTATCAAAGCTTCAACACTTAAATAATGAATCTACTCTTCTTTTCTTACTTTTCTTCTTCACTTTAATTTTTATACTACACTCTTAATAACTCTTATCAAAGATTCAACACTTAAAAACTGAATCTACTCTTCTTTTCTTACTTTTCTTCTTCACTTTACTTTTAAAACTCACTACTTACTCTTTTCTTATCAAAGCTTCAACACTTAAAAACTGAAATTACTCTTCTTTTCTTACTTTTCTTCTTCACTTTACTTTTAAAACTAGTACTTACTGTTTATAACTCTTATAAAAGCTTCAACACTTAAATAATGAAATTACTCTTCTTTTCTTACTTTTCTTCTTCACTTTACTTTTAAAACTCACTACTTACTCTTTTCTTATCAAAGCTTCAACACTTAAAAACTGAAATTACTCTTCTTTTCTTACTTTTCTTCTTCACTTTACTTTTAAAACTCACTACTTACTCTTTTCTTATCAAAGCTTCAACACTTAAAAACTGAATCTACTCTTCTTTTCTTACTTTTCTTCTTCACTTTACTTTTAAAACTAACTACTTACTCTTTTCTTATCAAAGCTTCAACACTTAAAAACTGAAATTACTCTTCTTTTCTTACTTTTCTTCTTCACTTTACTTTTAAAACTCACTACTTACTCTTTTCTTATCAAAGCTTCAACACTTAAAAACTGAAATTACTCTTCTGTTCTTACTTTTCTTCTTCACTTTACTTTTAAAACTCACTACTTACTCTTTTCTTATCAAAGCTTCAACACTTAAAAACTGAAATTACTCTTCTTTTCTTACTTTTCTTCTTCACTTTACTTTTAAAACAACTACTTACTCTTTTCTTATCAAAGCTTCAACACTTAAAAACTGAAATTACTCTTCTTTTCTTACTTTTCTTCTTCACTTTACTTTTAAAACTCACTACTTACTCTTTTCTTATCAAAGCTTCAACACTTAAAAACTGAAATTACTCTTCTTTTCTTACTTTTCTTCTTCACTTTACTTTTAAAACTCACTACTTACTCTTTTCTTATCAAAGCTTCAACACTTAAAAACTGAAATTACTCTTCTTTTCTTACTTTTCTTCTTCACTTTACTTTTAAAACTAACTACTTACTCTTTTCTTATCAAAGCTTCAACACTTAAAAACTGAAATTACTCTTCTTTTCTTACTTTTCTTCTTCACTTTACTTTTAAAACTCACTACTTAATAACTCTTATCAAAGCTTCAACACTTAAATAATGAAATTACTCTTCTTTTCTTACTTTTCTTCTTCACTTTACTTTTAAAACTCACTACTTACTCTTTTCTTATCAAAGCTTCAACACTTAAAAACTGAAATTACTCTTCTTTTCTTACTTTTCTTCTTCACTTTACTTTTAAAACTCACTACTTACTCTTTTCTTATCAAAGCTTCAACACTTAAAAACTGAAATTACTCTTCTTTTCTTACTTTTCTTCTTCACTTTACTTTTAAAACTCACTACTTACTCTTTTCTTATCAAAGCTTCAAAACTTAAAAACTGAATCTACTCTTCTTTTCTTACTTTTCTTCTTCACTTTAATTTTTTTACTACACTCTTAATAACTCTTATCAAAGATTCAACACTTAAAAACTGAATCTACTCTTCTTTTCTTACTTTTCTTCTTCACTTTACTTTTAAAACTCACTACTTACTCTTTTCTTATCAAAGCTTCAACACTTAAATAATGAATCTACTCTTCTTTTCTTACTTTTCTTCTTCACTTTAATTTTTATACTACACTCTTAATAACTCTTATCAAAGATTCAACACTTAAAAACTGAATCTACTCTTCTTTTCTTACTTTTCTTCTTCACTTTACTTTTAAAACTAACTACTTACTCTTTTCTTATCAAAGCTTCAACACTTAAAAACTGAAATTACTCTTCTTTTCTTACTTTTCTTCTTCACTTTACTTTTAAAACTCACTACTTACTCTTTTCTTATCAAAGCTTCAACACTTAAATAATGAAATCTCTCTTCTTTTCTTACTTTTCTTCTTCACTTTACTTTTAAAACTCACTACTTACTCTTTTCTTATCAAAGCTTCAACACTTAAAAACTGAAATTACTCTTCTTTTCTTACTTTTCTTCTTCACTTTACTTTTAAAACTCACTACTTACTCTTTTCTTATCAAAGCTTCAACACTTAAAAACTGAAATTACTCTTCTTTTCTTACTTTTCTTCTTCACTTTACTTTTAAAACTCACTACTTACTCTTTTCTTATCAAAGCTTCAACACTTAAAAACTGAATCTACTCTTCTTTTCTTACTTTTCTTCTTCACTTTACTTTTAAAACTCACTACTTACTCTTTTCTTATCAAAGCTTCAACACTTAAATAATGAATCTACTCTTCTTTTCTTACTTTTCTTCTTCACTTTAATTTTTTTACTACACTCTTAATAACTCTTATCAAAGATTCAACACTTAAAAACTGAATCTACTCTTCTTTTCTTACTTTTCTTCTTCACTTTACTTTTAAAACTCACTACTTACTCTTTTCTTATCAAAGCTTCAACACTTAAATAATGAAATTACTCTTCTTTTCTTACTTTTCTTCTTCACTTTACTTTTAAAACTCACTACTTACTCTTTTCTTATCAAAGCTTCAACACTTAAAAACTGAAATTACTCTTCTTTTCTTACTTTTCTTCTTCACTTTACTTTTAAAACTAGTACTTACTCTTTTCTTATCAAAGCTTCAACACTTAAAAACTGAAATTACTCTTCTGTTCTTACTTTTCTTCTTCACTTTACTTTTAAAACTCACTACTTACTCTTTTCTTATCAAAGCTTCAACACTTAAAAACTGAAATTACTCTTCTTTTCTTACTTTTCTTCTTCACTTTACTTTTAAAACTCACTACTTACTCTTTTCTTATCAAAGCTTCAACACTTAAAAACTGAATCTACTCTTCTTTTCTTACTTTTCTTCTTCACTTTACTTTTAAAACTCACTACTTACTCTTTTCTTATCAAAGCTTCAACACTTAAATAATGAAATTACTCTTCTTTTCTTACTTTTCTTCTTCACTTTACTTTTAAAACTCACTACTTACTCTTTTCTTATCAAAGCTTCAACACTTAAAAACTGAAATTACTCTTCTTTTCTTACTTTTCTTCTTCACTTTACTTTTAAAACTCACTACTTACTCTTTTCTTATCAAAGCTTCAACACTTAAAAACTGAAATTACTCTTCTTTTCTTACTTTTCTTCTTCACTTTACTTTTAAAACTCACTACTTACTCTTTTCTTATCAAAGCTTCAACACTTAAATAATGAATCTACTCTTCTTTTCTTACTTTTCTTCTTCACTTTAATTTTTATACTACACTCTTAATAACTCTTATCAAAGATTCAACACTTAAAAACTGAATCTACTCTTCTTTTCTTACTTTTCTTCTTCACTTTACTTTTAAAACTCACTACTTACTCTTTTCTTATCAAAGCTTCAACACTTAAAAACTGAAATTACTCTTCTTTTCTTACTTTTCTTCTTCACTTTACTTTTAAAACTAGTACTTACTGTTTATAACTCTTATAAAAGCTTCAACATTTAAAAACCGAAATTACTCTTCTTTTCTTACTTTTCTTCTTCACTTTACTTTTAAAACTCACTACTTACTCTTTTCTTATCAAAGCTTCAACACTTAAAAACTGAAATTACTCTTCTTTTCTTACTTTTCTTCTTCACTTTACTTTTAAAACTCACTACTTACTCTTTTCTTATCAAAGCTTCAACACTTAAAAACTGAAATTACTCTTCTTTTCTTACTTTTCTTCTTCACTTTACTTTTAAAACTCACTACTTACTCTTTTCTTATCAAAGCTTCAAAACTTAAAAACTGAATCTACTCTTCTTTTCTTACTTTTCTTCTTCACTTTAATTTTTTTACTACACTCTTAATAACTCTTATCAAAGATTCAACACTTAAAAACTGAATCTACTCTTCTTTTCTTACTTTTCTTCTTCACTTTACTTTTAAAACTCACTACTTACTCTTTTCTTATCAAAGCTTCAACACTTAAATAATGAATCTACTCTTCTTTTCTTACTTTTCTTCTTCACTTTAATTTTTATACTACACTCTTAATAACTCTTATCAAAGATTCAACACTTAAAAACTGAATCTACTCTTCTTTTCTTACTTTTCTTCTTCACTTTACTTTTAAAACTCACTACTTACTCTTTTCTTATCAAAGCTTCAACACTTAAAAACTGAAATTACTCTTCTTTTCTTACTTTTCTTCTTCACTTTACTTTTAAAACTAGTACTTACTGTTTATAACTCTTATAAAAGCTTCAACACTTAAATAATGAAATTACTCTTCTTTTCTTACTTTTCTTCTTCACTTTACTTTTAAAACTCACTACTTACTCTTTTCTTATCAAAGCTTCAACACTTAAAAACTGAAATTACTCTTCTTTTCTTACTTTTCTTCTTCACTTTACTTTTAAAACTCACTACTTACTCTTTTCTTATCAAAGCTTCAACACTTAAAAACTGAAATTACTCTTCTTTTCTTACTTTTCTTCTTCACTTTACTTTTAAAACTCACTACTTACTCTTTTCTTATCAAAGCTTCAACACTTAAAAACTGAAATTACTCTTCTGTTCTTACTTTTCTTCTTCACTTTACTTTTAAAACTCACTACTTACTCTTTTCTTATCAAAGCTTCAACACTTAAAAACTGAAATTACTCTTCTTTTCTTACTTTTCTTCTTCACTTTACTTTTAAAACTCACTACTTACTCTTTTCTTATCAAAGCTTCAACACTTAAAAACTGAATCTACTCTTCTTTTCTTACTTTTCTTCTTCACTTTAC
Source organism: Loxodes magnus (assembly GCA_946699065.1). Classification (NCBI taxonomy): domain Eukaryota; phylum Ciliophora; class Karyorelictea; order Loxodida; family Loxodidae; genus Loxodes; species Loxodes magnus. The sequence continues at coordinate 43,352 of CAMPDV010003264.1, read as the reverse complement.
TTTTAAAACTCACTACTTACTCTTTTCTTATCAAAGCTTCAACACTTAAAAACTGAATCTACTCTTCTTTTCTTACTTTTCTTCTTCACTTTACTTTTAAAACTCACTACTTACTCTTTTCTTATCAAAGCTTCAACACTTAAAAACTGAAATTACTCTTCTTTTCTTACTTTTCTTCTTCACTTTACTTTTAAAACTCACTACTTACTCTTTTCTTATCAAAGCTTCAACACTTAAAAACTGAAATTACTCTTCTTTTCTTACTTTTCTTCTTCACTTTACTTTTAAAACTCACTACTTACTCTTTTCTTATCAAAGCTTCAACACTTAAATAATGAATCTACTCTTCTTTTCTTACTTTTCTTCTTCACTTTAATTTTTTTACTACACTCTTAATAACTCTTATCAAAGATTCAACACTTAAAAACTGAATCTACTCTTCTTTTCTTACTTTTCTTCTTCACTTTACTTTTAAAACTCACTACTTACTCTTTTCTTATCAAAGCTTCAACACTTAAATAATGAATCTACTCTTCTTTTCTTACTTTTCTTCTTCACTTTAATTTTTATACTACACTCTTAATAACTCTTATCAAAGATTCAACACTTAAAAACTGAATCTACTCTTCTTTTCTTACTTTTCTTCTTCACTTTACTTTTAAAACTAACTACTGTCTCTTTATAACTCTTATCTAAGCCTAAACATTTAAAAACCGAAATTACTCTTCTTTTCTTACTTTTCTTCTTCACTTTACTTTTAAAACTCACTACTTACTCTTTTCTTATCAAAGCTTCAACACTTAAATAATGAAATCTCTCTTCTTTTCTTACTTTTCTTCTTCACTTTACTTTTAAAACTCACTACTTACTCTTTTCTTATCAAAGCTTCAACACTTAAATAATGAAATCTCTCTTCTTTTCTTACTTTTCTTCTTCACTTTACTTTTAAAACTCACTACTTACTCTTTTCTTATCAAAGCTTCAACATTTAAAAACCGAAATTACTCTTCTTTTCTTACTTTTCTTCTTCACTTTACTTTTAAAACTCACTACTTACTCTTTATAACTCTTATCTAAGCCTAAACATTTAAATAATGAAATTACTCTTATTTTCTTACTTTTCTTCTTCACTTTACTTTTAAAACTAACTACTTACTCTTTATTACTCTTATCAAAGCTTCAACACTTAAATAATGAAATTACTCTTATTTTCTTACTTTTCTTCTTCACTTTACTTTTAAAACTCACTACTTACTCTTTTCTTATAAAAGCTTCAACACTTAAAAACTGAAATTACTCTTCTTTTCTTACTTTTCTTCTTCACTTTACTTTTAAAACTCACTACTTACTCTTTTCTTATCAAAGCTTCAACACTTAAAAACTGAAATTACTCTTCTTTTCTTACTTTTCTTCTTCACTTTACTTTTAAAACTCACTACTTACTCTTTTCTTATCAAAGCTTCAACACTTAAAAACTGAAATTACTCTTCTTTTCTTACTTTTCTTCTTCACTTTACTTTTAAAACTCACTACTTACTCTTTTCTTATCAAAGCTTCAACACTTAAAAACTGAAATTACTCTTCTGTTCTTACTTTTCTTCTTCACTTTACTTTTAAAACTCACTACTTACTCTTTTCTTATCAAAGCTTCAACACTTAAAAACTGAAATTACTCTTCTTTTCTTACTTTTCTTCTTCACTTTACTTTTAAAACTCACTACTTACTCTTTTCTTATCAAAGCTTCAACACTTAAAAACTGAATCTACTCTTCTTTTCTTACTTTTCTTCTTCACTTTACTTTTAAAACTCACTACTTACTCTTTTCTTATCAAAGCTTCAACACTTAAAAACTGAATCTACTCTTCTTTTCTTACTTTTCTTCTTCACTTTACTTTTAAAACTCACTACTTACTCTTTTCTTATCAAAGCTTCAACACTTAAATAATGAATCTACTCTTCTTTTCTTACTTTTCTTCTTCACTTTAATTTTTATACTACACTCTTAATAACTCTTATCAAAGATTCAACACTTAAAAACTGAATCTACTCTTCTTTTCTTACTTTTCTTCTTCACTTTACTTTTAAAACTCACTACTTACTCTTTTCTTATCTAAGCCTAAACATTTAAAAACCGAAATTACTCTTCTTTTCTTACTTTTCTTCTTCACTTTACTTTTAAAACTAGTACTTACTGTTTATAACTCTTATAAAAGCTTCAACACTTAAATAATGAAATTACTCTTCTTTTCTTACTTTTCTTCTTCACTTTACTTTTAAAACTCACTACTTACTCTTTTCTTATCAAAGCTTCAACACTTAAAAACTGAAATTACTCTTCTTTTCTTACTTTTCTTCTTCACTTTACTTTTAAAACTCACTACTTACTCTTTTCTTATCAAAGCTTCAACACTTAAAAACTGAAATTACTCTTCTTTTCTTACTTTTCTTCTTCACTTTACTTTTAAAACTAACTACTTACTCTTTTCTTATCAAAGCTTCAACACTTAAAAACTGAAATTACTCTTCTTTTCTTACTTTTCTTCTTCACTTTACTTTTAAAACTCACTACTTACTCTTTTCTTATCAAAGCTTCAACACTTAAATAATGAAATTACTCTTCTTTTCTTACTTTTCTTCTTCACTTTACTTTTAAAACTAACTACTTACTCTTTTCTTATCAAAGCTTCAACACTTAAAAACTGAATCTACTCTTCTTTTCTTACTTTTCTTCTTCACTTTACTTTTAAAACTCACTACTTACTCTTTTCTTATCAAAGCTTCAACACTTAAATAATGAAATTACTCTTCTTTTCTTACTTTTCTTCTTCACTTTACTTTTAAAACTCACTACTTACTCTTTTCTTATCAAAGCTTCAACACTTAAAAACTGAAATTACTCTTCTTTTCTTACTTTTCTTCTTCACTTTACTTTTAAAACTCACTACTTACTCTTTTCTTATCAAAGCTTCAACACTTAAAAACTGAAATTACTCTTCTTTTCTTACTTTTCTTCTTCACTTTACTTTTAAAACTCACTACTTACTCTTTTCTTATCAAAGCTTCAACACTTAAAAACTGAATCTACTCTTCTTTTCTTACTTTTCTTCTTCACTTTAATTTTTTTACTACACTCTTAATAACTCTTATCAAAGATTCAACACTTAAAAACTGAATCTACTCTTCTTTTCTTACTTTTCTTCTTCACTTTACTTTTAAAACTCACTACTTACTCTTTTCTTATCAAAGCTTCAACACTTAAATAATGAATCTACTCTTCTTTTCTTACTTTTCTTCTTCACTTTAATTTTTATACTACACTCTTAATAACTCTTATCAAAGATTCAACACTTAAAAACTGAATCTACTCTTCTTTTCTTACTTTTCTTCTTCACTTTACTTTTAAAACTAACTACTGTCTCTTTATAACTCTTATCTAAGCCTAAACATTTAAAAACCGAAATTACTCTTCTTTTCTTACTTTTCTTCTTCACTTTACTTTTAAAACTAGTACTTACTGTTTATAACTCTTATAAAAGCTTCAACACTTAAATAATGAAATTACTCTTCTTTTCTTACTTTTCTTCTTCACTTTACTTTTAAAACAACTACTTACTCTTTTCTTATCAAAGCTTCAACACTTAAAAACTGAAATTACTCTTCTTTTCTTACTTTTCTTCTTCACTTTACTTTTAAAACTCACTACTTACTCTTTTCTTATCAAAGCTTCAACACTTAAAAACTGAAATTACTCTTCTTTTCTTACTTTTCTTCTTCACTTTACTTTTAAAACTCACTACTTACTCTTTTCTTATCAAAGCTTCAACATTTAAAAACCGAAATTACTCTTCTTTTCTTACTTTTCTTCTTCACTTTACTTTTAAAACTAACTACTTACTCTTTTCTTATCAAAGCTTCAACACTTAAATAATGAAATTACTCTTCTTTTCTTACTTTTCTTCTTCACTTTACTTTTAAAACTCACTACTTACTCTTTTCTTATCAAAGCTTCAACACTTAAATAATGAAATTACTCTTCTTTTCTTACTTTTCTTCTTCACTTTACTTTTAAAACTCACTACTTACTCTTTTCTTATCAAAGCTTCAACACTTAAAAACTGAAATTACTCTTCTTTTCTTACTTTTCTTCTTCACTTTACTTTTAAAACTCACTACTTACTCTTTTCTTATCAAAGCTTCAACACTTAAAAACTGAAATTACTCTTCTTTTCTTACTTTTCTTCTTCACTTTACTTTTAAAACTAACTACTTACTCTTTTCTTATCAAAGCTTCAACACTTAAAAACTGAAATTACTCTTCTTTTCTTACTTTTCTTCTTCACTTTACTTTTAAAACTCACTACTTACTCTTTTCTTATCTAAGCTTCAACACTTAAATAATGAAATTACTCTTCTTTTCTTACTTTTCTTCTTCACTTTACTTTTAAAACTCACTACTTACTCTTTTCTTATCAAAGCTTCAACACTTAAAAACTGAATCTACTCTTCTTTTCTTACTTTTCTTCTTCACTTTACTTTTAAAACTCACTACTTACTCTTTTCTTATCAAAGCTTCAACACTTAAATAATGAAATTACTCTTCTTTTCTTACTTTTCTTCTTCACTTTACTTTTAAAACTCACTACTTACTCTTTTCTTATCAAAGCTTCAACACTTAAAAACTGAAATTACTCTTCTTTTCTTACTTTTCTTCTTCACTTTACTTTTAAAACTCACTACTTACTCTTTTCTTATCAAAGCTTCAACACTTAAAAACTGAAATTACTCTTCTTTTCTTACTTTTCTTCTTCACTTTACTTTTAAAACTCACTACTTACTCTTTTCTTATCAAAGCTTCAACACTTAAAAACTGAATCTACTCTTCTTTTCTTACTTTTCTTCTTCACTTTAATTTTTTTACTACACTCTTAATAACTCTTATCAAAGATTCAACACTTAAAAACTGAATCTACTCTTCTTTTCTTACTTTTCTTCTTCACTTTACTTTTAAAACTCACTACTTACTCTTTTCTTATCAAAGCTTCAACACTTAAATAATGAATCTACTCTTCTTTTCTTACTTTTCTTCTTCACTTTAATTTTTATACTACACTCTTAATAACTCTTATCAAAGATTCAACACTTAAAAACTGAATCTACTCTTCTTTTCTTACTTTTCTTCTTCACTTTACTTTTAAAACTAACTACTGTCTCTTTATAACTCTTATCTAAGCCTAAACATTTAAAAACCGAAATTACTCTTCTTTTCTTACTTTTCTTCTTCACTTTACTTTTAAAACTAGTACTTACTGTTTATAACTCTTATAAAAGCTTCAACACTTAAATAATGAAATTACTCTTCTTTTCTTACTTTTCTTCTTCACTTTACTTTTAAAACTCACTACTTACTCTTTTCTTATCAAAGCTTCAACACTTAAAAACTGAAATTACTCTTCTTTTCTTACTTTTCTTCTTCACTTTACTTTTAAAACTCACTACTTACTCTTTTCTTATAAAAGCTTCAACACTTAAAAACTGAAATTACTCTTCTTTTCTTACTTTTCTTCTTCACTTTACTTTTAAAACTCACTACTTACTCTTTTCTTATCAAAGCTTCAACACTTAAAAACTGAAATTACTCTTCTTTTCTTACTTTTCTTCTTCACTTTACTTTTAAAACTCACTACTTACTCTTTTCTTATCAAAGCTTCAACACTTAAAAACTGAAATTACTCTTCTTTTCTTACTTTTCTTCTTCACTTTACTTTTAAAACTCACTACTTACTCTTTTCTTATCAAAGCTTCAACACTTAAAAACTGAATCTACTCTTCTTTTCTTACTTTTCTTCTTCACTTTACTTTTAAAACTCACTACTTACTCTTTTCTTATCAAAGCTTCAACACTTAAATAATGAAATTACTCTTCTTTTCTTACTTTTCTTCTTCACTTTACTTTTAAAACTCACTACTTACTCTTTTCTTATCAAAGCTTCAACACTTAAAAACTGAAATTACTCTTCTTTTCTTACTTTTCTTCTTCACTTTACTTTTAAAACTCACTACTTACTCTTTTCTTATCAAAGCTTCAACACTTAAATAATGAAATTACTCTTCTTTTCTTACTTTTCTTCTTCACTTTACTTTTAAAACTCACTACTTACTCTTTTCTTATCAAAGCTTCAACACTTAAAAACTGAAATTACTCTTCTTTTCTTACTTTTCTTCTTCACTTTACTTTTAAAACTCACTACTTACTCTTTTCTTATCAAAGCTTCAACACTTAAAAACTGAAATCACTATTCTTTTCTTACTTTTCTTCTTCACTTTACTTTTAAAACTAACTACTTACTCTTTTCTTATCAAAGCTTCAACATTTAAAAACTGAAATTACTCTTATTTTCTTACTTTTCTTCTTCACTTTACTTTTAAAACTCACTACTTACTCTTTTCTTATCAAAGCTTCAACACTTAAATAATGAAATCTCTCTTCTTTTCTTACTTTTCTTCTTCACTTTACTTTTAAAACTAACTACTTACTCTTTTCTTATCAAAGCTTCAACACTTAAATAATGAAATTACTCTTCTTTTCTTACTTTTCTTCTTCACTTTACTTTTAAAACTCACTACTTACTCTTTTCTTATCAAAGCTTCAACACTTAAATAATGAATCTACTCTTCTTTTCTTACTTTTCTTCTTCACTTTAATTTTTATACTACACTCTTAATAACTCTTATCAAAGATTCAACACTTAAAAACTGAATCTACTCTTCTTTTCTTACTTTTCTTCTTCACTTTACTTTTAAAACTAACTACTGTCTCTTTATAACTCTTATCTAAGCTTCAACACTTAAATAATGAAATTACTCTTATTTTCTTACTTTTCTTCTTCACTTTACTTTTAAAAATAACTACTTACTCTTTATAACTCTTATCAAAGCTTCAACACTTAAATAATGAAATTACTCTTCTTTTCTTACTTTTCTTCTTCACTTTACTTTTAAAACTCACTACTTACTCTTTTCTTATCAAAGCTTCAACACTTAAAAACTGAAATTACTCTTCTTTTCTTACTTTTCTTCTTCACTTTACTTTTAAAACTCACTACTTACTCTTTTCTTATAAAAGCTTCAACACTTAAAAACTGAAATTACTCTTCTTTTCTTACTTTTCTTCTTCACTTTACTTTTAAAACTCACTACTTACTCTTTTCTTATCAAAGCTTCAACACTTAAAAACTGAAATTACTCTTCTTTTCTTACTTTTCTTCTTCACTTTACTTTTAAAACTCACTACTTACTCTTTTCTTATCAAAGCTTCAACATTTAAAAACCGAAATTACTCTTCTTTTCTTACTTTTCTTCTTCACTTTACTTTTAAAACTAACTACTTACTCTTTTCTTATCAAAGCTTCAACACTTAAATAATGAAATTACTCTTCTTTTCTTACTTTTCTTCTTCACTTTACTTTTAAAACTCACTACTTACTCTTTTCTTATCAAAGCTTCAACACTTAAATAATGAAATTACTCTTCTTTTCTTACTTTTCTTCTTCACTTTACTTTTAAAACTCACTACTTACTCTTTTCTTATCAAAGCTTCAACACTTAAAAACTGAAATTACTCTTATTTTCTTACTTTTCTTCTTCACTTTACTTTTAAAACTCACTACTTACTCTTTTCTTATCAAAGCTTCAACACTTAAAAACTGAAATCTCTCTTCTTTTCTTACTTTTCTTCTTCACTTTACTTTTAAAACTCACTACTTACTCTTTTCTTATCAAAGCTTCAACATTTAAAAACTGAAATTACTCTTCTGTTCTTACTTTTCTTCTTCACTTTACTTTTAAAACTCACTACTTACTCTTTTCTTATCAAAGCTTCAACATTTAAAAACTGAAATTACTCTTCTTTTCTTACTTTTCTTCTTCACTTTACTTTTAAAACTCACTACTTACTCTTTTCTTATCAAAGCTTCAACACTTAAATAATGAAATCTCTCTTCTTTTCTTACTTTTCTTCTTCACTTTACTTTAAAAACTCACTACTTACTCTTTTCTTATCAAAGCTTCAACACTTAAATAATGAAATCACTATTCTTTTCTTACTTTTCTTCTTCACTTTACTTTTAAAACTCACTACTTACTCTTTATAACTCTTATCTAAGCCTAAACATTTAAAAACTGAAATTACTCTTCTTTTCTTACTTTTCTTCTTCACTTTACTTTTAAAACTCACTACTTACTCTTTTCTTATCAAAGCTTCAACACTTAAATAATGAAATCACTATTCTTTTCTTACTTTTCTTCTTCACTTTACTTTTAAAACTCACTACTTACTCTTTTCTTATCAAAGCTTCAACATTTAAAAACCGAAATTACTCTTCTTTTCTTACTTTTCTTCTTCACTTTACTTTTAAAACTAACTACTTACTCTTTTCTTATCAAAGCTTCAACACTTAAATAATGAAATCTCTCTTCTTTTCTTACTTTTCTTCTTCACTTTACTTTTAAAACTCACTACTTACTCTTTTCTTATCAAAGCTTCAACACTTAAATAATGAAATTACTCTTCTTTTCTTACTTTTCTTCTTCACTTTACTTTTAAAACTCACTACTTACTCTTTTCTTATCAAAGCTTCAACACTTAAAAACTGAAATTACTCTTCTTTTCTTACTTTTCTTCTTCACTTTACTTTTAAAACTAACTACTTACTCTTTTCTTATCAAAGCTTCAACACTTAAATAATGAAATTACTCTTCTTTTCTTACTTTTCTTCTTCACTTTACTTTTAAAACTCACTACTTACTCTTTTCTTATCAAAGCTTCAACACTTAAATAATGAAATTACTCTTCTTTTCTTACTTTTCTTCTTCACTTTACTTTTAAAACTCACTACTTACTCTTTTCTTATCAAAGCTTCAACACTTAAAAACTGAAATTACTCTTCTTTTCTTACTTTTCTTCTTCACTTTACTTTTAAAACTCACTACTTACTCTTTTCTTATCAAAGCTTCAACACTTAAATAATGAAATCTCTCTTCTTTTCTTACTTTTCTTCTTCACTTTACTTTTAAAACTCACTACTTACTCTTTTCTTATCAAAGCTTCAACACTTAAATAATGAAATCACTATTCTTTTCTTACTTTTCTTCTTCACTTTACTTTTAAAACTCACTACTTACTCTTTATAACTCTTATCTAAGCCTAAACATTTAAAAACCGAAATTACTCTTCTTTTCTTACTTTTCTTCTTCACTTTACTTTTAAAACTCACTACTTACTCTTTATAACTCTTATCTAAGCCTAAACATTTAAAAACCGAAATTACTCTTCTTTTCTTACTTTTCTTCTTCACTTTACTTTTAAAACTCACTACTTACTCTTTTCTTATAAAAGCTTCAACACTTAAATAATGAAATTACTCTTCTTTTCTTACTTTTCTTCTTCACTTTACTTTTAAAACTCACTACTTACTCTTTTCTTATCAAAGCTTCAACACTTAAAAACTGAAATTACTCTTCTTTTCTTACTTTTCTTCTTCACTTTACTTTTAAAACTCACTACTTACTCTTTTCTTATCAAAGCTTCAACACTTAAAAACTGAAATTACTCTTCTTTTCTTACTTTTCTTCTTCACTTTACTTTTAAAACTCACTACTTACTCTTTTCTTATCAAAGCTTCAACACTTAAAAACTGAAATTACTCTTCTTTTCTTACTTTTCTTCTTCACTTTACTTTTAAAACTCACTACTTACTGTTTATAACTCTTATCAAAGCTTCAACATTTAAAAACTGAAATTACTATTCTTTTCTTACTTTTCTTCTTCACTTTACTTTTAAAACTCACTACTTACTCTTTTCTTATCAAAGCTTCAACACTTAAAAACTGAAATTACTCTTCTTTTCTTACTTTTCTTCTTCACTTTACTTTTAAAACTCACTACTTACTCTTTTCTTATCAAAGCTTCAACACTTAAAAACTGAAATTACTATTCTTTTCTTACTTTTCTTCTTCACTTTACTTTTAAAACTAGTACTTACTGTTTATAACTCTTATAAAAGCTTCAACACTTAAAAACTGAAATTACTCTTCTGTTCTTACTTTTCTTCTTCACTTTACTTTTAAAACTCACTACTTACTCTTTTCTTATCAAAGCTTCAACACTTAAAAACTGAAATTACTCTTCTTTTCTTACTTTTCTTCTTCACTTTACTTTTAAAACTCACTACTTACTCTTTTCTTATCAAAGCTTCAACACTTAAAAACTGAAATTACTCTTCTTTTCTTACTTTTCTTCTTCACTTTACTTTTAAAACTCACTACTTACTGTTTATAACTCTTATCAAAGCTTCAACATTTAAAAACTGAAATTACTATTCTTTTCTTACTTTTCTTCTTCACTTTACTTTTAAAACTCACTACTTACTCTTTTCTTATCAAAGCTTCAACACTTAAAAACTGAAATTACTCTTCTTTTCTTACTTTTCTTCTTCACTTTACTTTTAAAACTCACTACTTACTCTTTTCTTATCAAAGCTTCAACACTTAAAAACTGAAATTACTCTTCTTTTCTTACTTTTCTTCTTCACTTTACTTTTAAAACTCACTACTTACTCTTTTCTTATAAAAGCTTCAACACTTAAAAACTGAAATTACTCTTCTTTTCTTACTTTTCTTCTTCACTTTACTTTTAAAACTCACTACTTACTCTTTTCTTATCAAAGCTTCAACACTTAAAAACTGAAATTACTCTTCTTTTCTTACTTTTCTTCTTCACTTTACTTTTAAAACTCACTACTTACTCTTTTCTTATCAAAGCTTCAACATTTAAAAACCGAAATTACTCTTCTTTTCTTACTTTTCTTCTTCACTTTACTTTTAAAACTAACTACTTACTCTTTTCTTATCAAAGCTTCAACACTTAAATAATGAAATTACTCTTCTTTTCTTACTTTTCTTCTTCACTTTACTTTTAAAACTCACTACTTACTCTTTTCTTATCAAAGCTTCAACACTTAAATAATGAAATTACTCTTCTTTTCTTACTTTTCTTCTTCACTTTACTTTTAAAACTCACTACTTACTCTTTTCTTATCAAAGCTTCAACACTTAAAAACTGAAATTACTCTTATTTTCTTACTTTTCTTCTTCACTTTACTTTTAAAACTCACTACTTACTCTTTTCTTATCAAAGCTTCAACACTTAAAAACTGAAATCTCTCTTCTTTTCTTACTTTTCTTCTTCACTTTACTTTTAAAACTCACTACTTACTCTTTTCTTATCAAAGCTTCAACATTTAAAAACTGAAATTACTCTTCTGTTCTTACTTTTCTTCTTCACTTTACTTTTAAAACTCACTACTTACTCTTTTCTTATCAAAGCTTCAACATTTAAAAACTGAAATTACTCTTCTTTTCTTACTTTTCTTCTTCACTTTACTTTTAAAACTCACTACTTACTCTTTTCTTATCAAAGCTTCAACACTTAAAAACTGAAATTACTCTTCTTTTCTTACTTTTCTTCTTCACTTTACTTTTAAAACTCACTACTTACTCTTTTCTTATCAAAGCTTCAACACTTAAAAACTGAAATTACTATTCTTTTCTTACTTTTCTTCTTCACTTTACTTTTAAAAATAACTACTTACTCTTTATAACTCTTATCAAAGCTACAACACTTAAAAACCGAAATTACTCTTCTTTTCTTACTTTTCTTCTTCACTTTACTTTTAAAACTAGTACTTATTCTTTATAACTCTTATCAAAGCTTCAACACTTAAATAATGAAATTACTCATATTTTCTTACTTTTCTTCTTCACTTTTCTTTTAAAACTAACTACTTACTCTTTATAACTCTTATCAAAGCTTCAACACTTAAATAATGAAATCACTCATATTTTCTTACTTTTCTTCTTCACTTTTCTTTTAAAACTAACTACTTACTCTTTATAACTCTTATGTAAGCTTAAACATTTAAATAATGAAATTACTCTTCTTTTCTTACTTTTCTTCTTCACTTTACTTTTAATACTAACTACTTACTCTTTATAACGCTTATCTAAGCTTCAACACTTAAATAATGAAATTACTCTTATTTTCTTACTTTTCTTCTTCACTTTACTTTTAAAAATAACTACTTACTCTTTATAACTCTTATCAAAGCTTCAACACTTAAAAACCGAAATTACTCTTCTTTTCTTACTTTTCTTCTTCACTTTACTTTTAAAACTAACTACTTACTCTTTATAACTCTTATCAAAGCTTAAACACTTAAATAATGAAATTACTCTTATTTTCTTACTTTTCTTCTTCACTTTACTTTTAAAAATAACTACTTACTCTTTATAACTCTTATCAAAGCTTCAACACTTAAATAATGAAATTACTCTTATTTTCTTACTTTTCTTCTTCACTTTACTTTTAAAAATAACTACTTACTCTTTATAACTCTTATCAAAGCTTCAACAATTAAATAATGAAATTACTCTTATTTTCTTACTTTTCTTCTTCACTTTACTTTTAATACTAACTACTTACTCTTTATAACTCTTATCAAAGCTTAAACACTTAAATAATGAAATCACTCTTATTTTCTTACTTTTCTTCTTCACTTTACTTTTAAAAATAACTACTTACTCTTTATAACTCTTATCAAAGCTTCAACACTTAAATAATGAAATTACTCTTCTTTTCTTACTTTTCTTCTTCACTTTACTTTTAATACTAACTACTTACTCTTTATAACGCTTATCTAAGCTTCAACACTTAAATAATGAAATTACTCTTATTTTCTTACTTTTCTTCTTCACTTTACTTTTAAAAATAACTACTTACTCTTTATAACTCTTATCAAAGCTTCAACAATTAAATAATGAAATTACTCTTATTTTCTTACTTTTCTTCTTCACTTTACTTTTAAAACTCACTACTTACTCTTTATAACTCTTATCAAAGCTTAAACACTTAAATAATGAAATCACTCTTATTTTCTTACTTTTCTTCTTCACTTTACTTTTAAAAATAACTACTTACTCTTTATAACTCTTATCAAAGCTTCAACAATTAAATAATGAAATTACTCTTATTTTCTTACTTTTCTTCTTCACTTTACTTTTAAAACTAACTACTTACTCTTTATAACTCTTATCAAAGCTTAAACACTTAAATAATGAAATCACTCATATTTTCTTACTTTTCTTCTTCACTTTACTTTTAAAACTAACTACTTACTCTTTATAACTCTTATCAAAGCTTCAACACTTAAATAATGAAATTACTCTTATTTTCTTACTTTTCTTCTTCACTTTACTTTTAAAACTAACTACTTACTCTTTATAACTTATCAAAGCTTCAACACTTAAATAATCAAATTACTCTTATTTTCTTACTTTTCTTCTTCACTTTACTTTTAAAAATAACTACTTACTCTTTATAACTCTTATCAAAGCTTCAACACTTAAATAATGAAATTACTCTTATTTTCTTACTTTTCTTCTTCACTTTACTTTTAAAACTAACTACTTACTCTTTATAACTTATCAAAGCTTCAACAATTAAAAACCGAAATTACTCTTCTTTTCTTACTTTTCTTCTTCACTTTACTTTTAAAAATAACTACTTACTCTTTATAACTCTTATCAAAGCTTCAACAATTAAATAATGAAATTACTCTTATTTTCTTACTTTTCTTCTTCACTTTACTTTTAAAACTAACTACTTACTCTTTATAACTCTTATCAAAGCTTAAACACTTAAATAATGAAATCACTCATATTTTCTTACTTTTCTTCTTCACTTTACTTTTAAAAATAACTACTTACTCTTTATAACTCTTATCAAAGCTTCAACACTTAAATAATGAAATTACTCTTCTTTTCTTACTTTTCTTCTTCACTTTTCTTTTAAAACTAACTACTTACTCTTTATAACTCTTATCAAAGCTTCAACACTTAAATAATGAAATCACTCTTATTTTCTTACTTTTCTTCTTCACTTTACTTTTAAAAATAACTACTTACTCTTTATAACTTATCAAAGCTTCAACACTTAAATAATGAAATTACTCTTATTTTCTTACTTTTCTTCTTCACTTTACTTTTAAAACTAACTACTTACTCTTTATTACTCTTATCAAAGCTTCAACACTTAAATAATGAAATCACTATTCTTTTCTTACTTTTCTTCTTCACTTTTCTTTTAATACTAACTACTTACTCTTTATAACTTATCAAAGCTTCAACACTTAAATAATGAAATTACTCTTATTTTCTTACTTTTCTTCTTCACTTTACTTTTAAAACTCACTACTTACTCTTTATAACTCTTATCAACGCTTCAACACTTAAATAATGAAATTACTCTTATTTTCTTACTTTTCTTCTTCACTTTACTTTTAAAACTAACTACTTACTCTTTATAACTCTTATGTAAGCTTCAACACTTAAATAATGAAATCACTCTTATTTTCTTACTTTTCTTCTTCACTTTACTTTTAAAACTAACTACTTACTCTTTATAACTCTTATGTAAGCTTAAACACTTAAATAATGAAATCACTCTTATTTTCTTACTTTTATTCTTCACTTTTCTTTTAAAAATAACTACTTACTCTTTATAACTCTTATCAAAGCTTCAACAATTAAATAATGAAATTACTCTTATTTTCTTACTTTTCTTCTTCACTTTACTTTTAAAAATAACTACTTACTCTTTATAACTCTTATCAAAGCTTAAACACTTAAATAATGAAATCACTCTTATTTTCTTACTTTTCTTCTTCACTTTACTTTTAAAAATAACTACTTACTCTTTATAACTCTTATCAAAGCTTCAACAATTAAATAATGAAATTACTCTTATTTTCTTACTTTTCTTCTTCACTTTACCTTTAAAACTAACTACTTACTCTTTATAACTCTTATCAAAGCTTCAACACTTAAATAATGAAATTACTCTTATTTTCTTACTTTTCTTCTTCACTTTTCTTTTAAAACTAACTACTTACTCTTTATAACTCTTATCAAAGCTTCAACACTTAAATAATGAAATCACTCATATTTTCTTACTTTTCTTCTTCACTTTACTTTTAAAAATAACTACTTACTCTTTATAACTCTTATCAAAGCTACAACACTTAAAAACCGAAATTACTCTTCTTTTCTTACTTTTCTTCTTCACTTTACTTTTAAAACTAGTACTTACTCTTTATAACTCTTATAAAAGCTTCAACACTTAAATAATGAAATTACTCTTCTTTTCTTACTTTTCTTCTTCACTTTACTTTTAAAACTCACTACTTACTCTTTTCTTATCAAAGCTTCAACACTTAAAAACTGAAATTACTCTTCTTTTCTTACTTTTCTTCTTCACTTTACTTTTAAAACTCACTACTTACTCTTTTCTTATCAAAGCTTCAACACTTAAAAACTGAAATTACTCTTCTTCTCTTACTTTTCTTCTTCACTTTACTTTTAAAACTCACTACTTACTCTTTTCTTATCAAAGCTTCAACACTTAAAAACTGAAATTACTCTTCTTTTCTTACTTTTCTTCTTCACTTTACTTTTAAAACTCACTACTTACTCTTTTCTTATCAAAGCTTCAACACTTAAATAATGAAATCACTATTCTTTTCTTACTTTTCTTCTTCACTTTACTTTTAAAACTCACTACTTACTCTTTATAACTTATCAAAGCTTCAACACTTAAATAATGAAATTACTCTTATTTTCTTACTTTTCTTCTTCACTTTACTTTTAAAACTCACTACTTACTCTTTATAACTTATCAAAGCTTCAACACTTAAATAATGAAATCACTATTCTTTTCTTACTTTTCTTCTTCACTTTACTTTTAAAACTAACTACTTACTCTTTTAACTCTTATCAACGCTTCAACACTTAAATAATGAAATTACTCTTATTTTCTTACTTTTCTTCTTCACTTTACTTTTAAAACTAACTACTTACTCTTTATAACTTATCAAAGCTTCAACACTTAAATAATGAAATTACTCTTATTTTCTTACTTTTCTTCTTCACTTTACTTTTAAAACTAGTACTAACTCTTTATAACTTATCAAAGCTTCAACACTTAAATAATGAAATCACTCATATTTTCTTACTTTTCTTCACTTTACTTTTAAAACTAACTACTTACTCTTTATAACTCTTATCAAAGCTTCAACACTTAAATAATGAAATTACTCTTCTTTTCTTACTTTTCTTCTTCACTTTACTTTTAAAACTAGTACTTATTCTTTATAACTCTTATCAAAGCTTCAACACTTAAATAATGAAATTACTCTTCTTTTCTTACTTTTCTTCTTCACTTTACTTTTAATACTAACTACTTACTCTTTATAACGCTTATCTAAGCTTCAACACTTAAATAATGAAATTACTCTTATTTTCTTACTTTTCTTCTTCACTTTACTTTTAAAAATAACTACTTACTCTTTATAACTCTTATCAAAGCTTCAACAATTAAATAATGAAATTACTCTTATTTTCTTACTTTTCTTCTTCACTTTACTTTTAAAACTAACTACTTACTCTTTATAACTCTTATCAAAGCTTAAACACTTAAATAATGAAATCACTCTTATTTTCTTACTTTTCTTCTTCACTTTACTTTTAAAACTAACTACTTACTCTTTATAACTCTTATCAAAGCTTCAACACTTAAATAATGAAATTACTCTTCTTTTCTTACTTTTCTTCTTCACTTTTCTTTTAAAACTAACTACTTACTCTTTATAACTCTTATCAAAGCTTCAACACTTAAATAATGAAATCACTCTTATTTTCTTACTTTTCTTCTTCACTTTACTTTTAAAAATAACTACTTACTCTTTATAACTCTTATCAAAGCTTCAACACTTAAATAATGAAATTACTCTTATTTTCTTACTTTTCTTCTTCACTTTACTTTTAAAACTAACTACTTACTCTTTATAACTCTTATCAAAGCTTCAACACTTAAATAATGAAATCACTCATATTTTCTTACTTTTCTTCTTCACTTTACTTTTAAAAATAACTACTTACTCTTTATAACTCTTATCAAAGCTTCAACACTTAAATAATGAAATTACTCTTATTTTCTTACTTTTCTTCTTCACTTTACTTTTAAAACTAACTACTTACTCTTTATAACTTATCAAAGCTTCAACACTTAAATAATGAAATCACTCTTATTTTCTTACTTTTCTTCTTCACTTTACTTTTAAAACTAACTACTTACTCTTTATAACTCTTATCAAAGCTTCAACAATTAAATAATGAAATTACTCTTATTTTCTTACTTTTCTTCTTCACTTTACTTTTAAAACTAACTACTTACTCTTTATAACTCTTATCAAAGCTTCAACACTTAAATAATGAAATCACTCATATTTTCTTACTTTTCTTCTTCACTTTACTTTTAAAAATAACTACTTACTCTTTATAACTCTTATCAAAGCTTCAACACTTAAATAATGAAATTACTCTTATTTTCTTACTTTTCTTCTTCACTTTACTTTTAAAACTAACTACTTACTCTTTATAACTCTTATCAAAGCTTAAACACTTAAATAATGAAATCACTCATATTTTTTTACTTTTCTTCTTCACTTTACTTTTAAAAATAACTACTTACTCTTTATAACTCTTATCAAAGCTTCAACACTTAAATAATGAAATTACTATTATTTTCTTACTTTTCTTCTTCACTTTACTTTTAAAAATAACTACTTACTCTTTATAACTCTTATCAAAGCTTCAACACTTAAATAATGAAATCACTATTCTTTTCTTACTTTTCTTCTTCACTTTTCTTTTAATACTAACTACTTACTCTTTATAACTTATCAAAGCTTCAACACTTAAATAATGAAATTACTCTTATTTTCTTACTTTTCTTCTTCACTTTACTTTTAAAACTAACTACTTACTCTTTATAACTCTTATGTAAGCTTCAACACTTAAATAATGAAATCACTCTTATTTTCTTACTTTTCTTCTTCACTTTTCTTTTAAAACTAACTACTTACTCTTTATAACTCTTATCAAAGCTTAAACACTTAAATAATGAAATCACTATTCTTTTCTTACTTTTCTTCTTCACTTTACTTTTAAAACTAACTACTTACTCTTTATAACGCTTATCTAAGCTTCAACACTTAAATAATGAAATTACTCTTATTTTCTTACTTTTCTTCTTCACTTTTCTTTTAAAACTAACTACTTACTCTTTATAACTCTTATGTAAGCTTAAACATTTAAAAACTGAAATTACTATTCTTTTCTTACTTTTCTTCTTCACTTTACTTTTAAAACTAGTACTTACTCTTTATAACTCTTATGTAAGCTTAAACATTTAAAAACTGAAATTACTATTCTTTTCTTACTTTTCTTCTTCACTTTACTTTTAAAACTAACTACTTACTCTTTATAACTCTTATCTAAGCTTCAACACTTAAATAATGAAATTACTATTATTTTCTTACTTTTCTTCTTCACTTTACTTTTAAAACTAACTACTTACTCTTTATAACTCTTATGTAAGCTTCAACACTTAAATAATGAAATCACTCTTATTTTCTTACTTTTCTTCTTCACTTTACTTTTAAAACTAACTACTTACTCTTTATAACTCTTATCAAAGCTTCAACACTTAAATAATGAAATTACTCTTATTTTCTTACTTTTCTTCTTCACTTTACTTTTAAAACTAACTACTTACTCTTTATAACTCTTATCAAAGCTTAAACACTTAAATAATGAAATTACTCTTATTTTCTTACTTTTCTTCTTCACTTTACTTTTAAAAATAACTACTTACTCTTTATAACTCTTATCAAAGCTTCAACAATTAAATAATGAAATTACTCTTATTTTCTTACTTTTCTTCTTCACTTTACTTTTAAAACTAACTACTTACTCTTTATAACTCTTATCAAAGCTTAAACACTTAAATAATGAAATCACTCATATTTTTTTACTTTTCTTCTTCACTTTACTTTTAAAAATAACTACTTACTCTTTATAACTCTTATCAAAGCTTCAACACTTAAATAATGAAATTACTATTCTTTTCTTACTTTTCTTCTTCACTTTACTTTTAAAAATAACTACTTACTCTTTATAACTCTTATCAAAGCTACAACACTTAAATAATGAAATTACTCTTCTTTTCTTACTTTTCTTCTTCACTTTACTTTTAAAAATAACTACTTACTCTTTATAACTCTTATCAAAGCTTCAACACTTAAATAATGAAATTACTATTCTTTTCTTACTTTTCTTCTTCACTTTACTTTTAAAACTAGTACTTACTCTTTATAACACTTATCAAAGCTTCAACACTTAAATAATGAAATTACTCTTCTTTTCTTACTTTTCTTCTTCACTTTACTTTTAAAACTAACTACTTACTCTTTATAACTCTTATCAAAGCTTCAACACTTAAATAATGAAATTACTCTTCTTTTCTTACTTTTCTTCTTCACTTTACTTTTAAAACTAGTACTTATTCTTTATAACTCTTATCAAAGCTTCAACACTTAAATAATGAAATTACTCATATTTTCTTACTTTTCTTCTTCACTTTTCTTTTAAAACTAACTACTTACTCTTTATAACTCTTATCAAAGCTTAAACACTTAAATAATGAAATTACTCTTATTTTCTTACTTTTCTTCTTCACTTTACCTTTAAAACTAACTACTTACTCTTTATAACTCTTATCAAAGCTTCAACACTTAAATAATGAAATTACTCTTATTTTCTTACTTTTCTTCTTCACTTTACTTTTAAAACTCACTACTTACTCTTTTCTTATCAAAGCTTCAACACTTAAAAACCGAAATTACTCTTCTTTTCTTACTTTTCTTCTTCACTTTACTTTTAAAACTAGTACTTATTCTTTATAACTCTTATCAAAGCTTCAACACTTAAATAATGAAATTACTCATATTTTCTTACTTTTCTTCTTCACTTTTCTTTTAAAACTAACTACTTACTCTTTATAACTCTTATCAAAGCTTAAACACTTAAATAATGAAATTACTCTTATTTTCTTACTTTTCTTCTTCACTTTTCTTTTAAAACTAACTACTTACTCTTTATAACTCTTATCAAAGCTTCAACACTTAAAAACTGAAATTACTCATCTTTTCTTACTTTTCTTCTTCACTTTACTTTTAAAACTAACTACTTACTCTTTATAACTCTTATCAAAGCTTAAACACTTAAATAATGAAATTACTCTTATTTTCTTACTTTTCTTCTTCACTTTTCTTTTAAAACTAACTACTTACTCTTTATAACTTATCAAAGCTTGAACACTTAAAAACTGAAATTACTCATCTTTTCTTACTTTTCTTCTTCACTTTACTTTTAAAACTAACTACTTACTCTTTATAACTCTTATCAAAGCTTCAACACTTAAATAATCAAATTACTCTTATTTTCTTACTTTTCTTCTTCACTTTACTTTTAAAACTAACTACTTACTCTTTATAACTCTTATAAAAGCTTAAACACTTAAATAATGAAATTACTATTCTTTTCTTACTTTTCTTCTTCACTTTACTTTTAAAACTAGTACTTACTCTTTATAACTCTTTTCAAAGCTTGAACACTTAAAAACTGAAATTACTCTTATTTTCTTACTTTTCTTCTTCACTTTACTTTTAAAACTAACTACTTACTCTTTATAACTTATCAAAGCTTCAACACTTAAATAATCAAATTATTCTTATTTTCTTACTTTTCTTCTTCACTTTACTTTTAAAACTAACTACTTACTCTTTATTACTCTTATCAAAGCTTCAACACTTAAATAATGAAAATACTCTTCTTTTCTTACTTTTCTTCTTCACTTTACTTTTAAAACTAGTACTTACTCTTTATAACTCTTTTCAAAGCTTGAACACTTAAATAATGAAATTACTCTTCTTTTCTTACTTTTCTTCTTCACTTTACTTTTAAAACTAGTACTTACTCTTTATAACTTATCAAAGCTTCAACACTTAAATAATGAAATTACTATTATTTTCTTACTTTTCTTCTTCACTTTACCTTTAAAACTAACTACTTACTCTTTATAACTTATCAAAGCTTCAACACTTAAATATGAAATCACTATTCTTTTCTTACTTTTCTTCTTCACTTTACTTTTAAAACTAATTACTTACTCTTTATAACTCTTATCTAAGCTTCAACATTTAAATAATGAAATTACTCTTATTTTCTTACTTTTCTTCTTCACTTTACTTTTAAAACTAACTACTTACTCTTTATTACTCTTATCAAAGCTTCAACACTTAAATAATCAAATTATTCTTCTTTTCTTACTTTTCTTCTTCACTTTACTTTTAAAACTAATTACTTACTCTTTATAACTCTTATCAAAGCTTCAACACTTAAATAATGAAATTACTCTTATTTTCTTACTTTTCTTCTTCACTTTACTTTTAAAACTAACTAGTTACTCTTTATAACTCTTATCAAAGCTTAAACACTTAAATAATGAAATCACTATTCTTTTCTTACTTTTCTTCTTCACTTTACCTTTAAAACTAACTACTTACTCTTTATAACTTATCAAAGCTTCAACACTTAAATAATGAAATTACTATTATTTTCTTACTTTTCTTCTTCACTTTAATTTTAAAACTAACTACTTACTCTTTATAACTCTTTTCAAAGCTTCAACACTTAAATAATGAAATTACTCTTATTTTCTTACTTTTCTTCTTCACTTTACCTTTAAAACTAACTACTTACTCTTTATAACTTATCAAAGCTTCAACACTTAAATATGAAATCACTATTCTTTTCTTACTTTTCTTCTTCACTTTACTTTTAAAACTAATTACTTACTCTTTATAACTCTTATCTAAGCTTCAACATTTAAATAATGAAATTACTCTTATTTTCTTACTTTTCTTCTTCACTTTACTTTTAAAACTAACTACTTACTCTTTATTACTCTTATCAAAGCTTCAACACTTAAATAATCAAATTATTCTTCTTTTCTTACTTTTCTTCTTCACTTTACTTTTAAAACTAATTACTTACTCTTTATAACTCTTATCAAAGCTTCAACACTTAAATAATGAAATTACTCTTATTTTCTTACTTTTCTTCTTCACTTTACTTTTAAAACTAACTAGTTACTCTTTATAACTCTTATCAAAGCTTAAACACTTAAATAATGAAATCACTATTCTTTTCTTACTTTTCTTCTTCACTTTACCTTTAAAACTAACTACTTACTCTTTATAACTTATCAAAGCTTCAACACTTAAATAATGAAATTACTATTATTTTCTTACTTTTCTTCTTCACTTTAATTTTAAAACTAACTACTTACTCTTTATAACTCTTTTCAAAGCTTCAACACTTAAATAATGAAATTACTCTTATTTTCTTACTTTTCTTCTTCACTTTACTTTTAAAACTAGTACTTACTCTTTATAACTTATCAAAGCTTCAACACTTAAATAATGAAATCACTATTCTTTTCTTACTTTTCTTCTTCACTTTACTTTTAAAACTAGTACTTACTCTTTATAACTTATCAAAGCTTAAACACTTAAATAATGAAATTACTATTATTTTCTTAATTTCTTCTTCACTTTACTTTTAAAACTAGTACTTACTCTTTATAACTCTTATCTAAGCTTCAACACTTAAATAATGAAATTACTATTATTTTCTTACTTTTCTTCTTCACTTTACTTTTAAAACTAACTACTTACTCTTTATAACTCTTATCTAAGCTTCAACACTTAAATAATGAAATTACTATTATTTTCTTACTTTTCTTCTTCACTTTACTTTTAAAACTAACTACTTACTCTTTATAACTCTTATGTAAGCTTAAACATTTAAAAACTGAAATTACTATTCTTTTCTTACTTTTCTTCTTCACTTTACTTTTAAAACTAACTACTTACTCTTTATAACTCTTATCAAAGCTTAAACACTTAAATAATGAAATTACTCTTATTTTCTTACTTTTCTTCTTCACTTTACTTTTAAAACTAACTACTTACTCTTTATAACTCTTATCAAAGCTTAAACACTTAAATAATGAAATCACTATTATTTTCTTACTTTTCTTCTTCACTTTTCTTTTAAAACTAACTACTTACTCTTTATAACTCTTATCAAAGCTTCAACACTTAAATAATGAAATTACTCTTATTTTCTTACTTTTCTTCTTCACTTTACTTTTAAAACTAACTACTTACTCTTTATAACTCTTATCAAAGCTTAAACACTTAAATAATGAAATTACTCTTATTTTCTTACTTTTCTTCTTCACTTTACTTTTAAAAATAACTACTTACTCTTTATAACTCTTATCAAAGCTTCAACAATTAAATAATGAAATTACTCTTATTTTCTTACTTTTCTTCTTCACTTTACTTTTAAAACTAACTACTTACTCTTTATAACTCTTATCAAAGCTTAAACACTTAAATAATGAAATCACTCATATTTTTTTACTTTTCTTCTTCACTTTACTTTTAAAACTAACTACTTACTCTTTATTACTCTTATCAAAGCTTCAACACTTAAATAATGAAATTACTATTCTTTTCTTACTTTTCTTCTTCACTTTACTTTTAAAACTAGTACTTACTCTTTATAACACTTATCAAAGCTTCAACACTTAAATAATGAAATCACTATTCTTTTCTTACTTTTCTTCTTCACTTTTCTTTTAATACTAACTACTTACTCTTTATAACTTATCAAAGCTTCAACACTTAAATAATGAAATTACTCTTATTTTCTTACTTTTCTTCTTCACTTTACTTTTAAAACTAACTACTTACTCTTTATAACTCTTATGTAAGCTTCAACACTTAAATAATGAAATCACTCTTATTTTCTTACTTTTCTTCTTCACTTTTCTTTTAAAACTAAC
This sequence comes from Loxodes magnus, assembly GCA_946699065.1. Classification (NCBI taxonomy): domain Eukaryota; phylum Ciliophora; class Karyorelictea; order Loxodida; family Loxodidae; genus Loxodes; species Loxodes magnus. The sequence goes on along the minus strand of CAMPDV010003264.1, from coordinate 19,422 downwards.
TACTTACTCTTTATAACTCTTATCAAAGCTTGAACACTTAAAAACTGAAATTACTATTCTTTTCTTACTTTTCTTCTTCACTTTACTTTTAAAACTAACTACTTACTCTTTATAACTCTTATCAAAGCTTCAACACTTAAATAATGAAATTACTCTTATTTTCTTACTTTTCTTCTTCACTTTACTTTTAAAACTAACTACTTACTCTTTATAACTTATCAAAGCTTCAACACTTAAATAATGAAATTACTCTTATTTTCTTACTTTTCTTCTTCACTTTACTTTTAAAACTAGTACTAACTCTTTATAACTCTTTTCAAAGCTTGAACACTTAAATAATGAAATCACTATTCTTTTCTTACTTTTCTTCTTCACTTTACTTTTAAAACTAACTACTTACTCTTTATAACTCTTATCAAAGCTTCAACACTTAAATAATGAAATTACTATTATTTTCTTACTTTTCTTCTTCACTTTACTTTTAAAACTAACTACTTAGTCTTTATAACTCTTATCAAAGCTTGAACACTTAAATAATGAAATCACTATTCTTTTCTTACTTTTCTTCTTCACTTTACTTTTAATACTAACTACTTACTCTTTATAACTTATCAAAGCTTCAACACTTAAAAACTGAAATTACTCTTCTTTTCTTACTTTTCTTCTTCACTTTACTTTTAAAACTAACTACTTACTCTTTATAACTCTTATCAAAGCTTAAACACTTAAATAATGAAATTACTCTTATTTTCTTACTTTTCTTCTTCACTTTACTTTTAAAACTAACTACTTACTCTTTTAACTCTTATCAAAGCTTCAACACTTAAATAATGAAATTACTATTATTTTCTTACTTTTCTTCTTCACTTTACTTTTAAGACTAATTACCGTCTCTTTATAACTCTTATCTAAGCCTAAACATTTAAAAACCGAAATCTCTCTTATTTTCTTACTTTTCTTCTTCACTTTACTTTTAAAACTCACTACTTACTCTTTATTACTCTTATCAAAGCTTCAACACTTAAATAATCAAATTACTCTTATTTTCTTACTTTTCTTCTTCACTTTACTTTTAAAACTAGTACTTACTCTTTATAACTTATCAAAGCTTCAACACTTAAATAATGAAATTACTCTTATTTTCTTACTTTTCTTCTTCACTTTACTTTTAAAACTAGTACTAACTCTTTATAACTCTTATCAAAGCTTCAACACTTAAATAATGAAATCACTATTCTTTTCTTACTTTTCTTCTTCACTTTACTTTTAAAACTAACTACTTACTCTTTATTACTCTTATCAAAGCTTCAACACTTAAATAATGAAATTACTCTTATTTTCTTACTTTTCTTCTTCACTTTACCTTTAAAACTAACTACTTACTCTTTATAACTCTTATCTAAGCTTCAACACTTAAATAATGAAATTACTCTTATTTTCTTACTTTTCTTCTTCACTTTACTTTTAAAACTAGTACTAACTCTTTATAACTCTTATCAAAGCTTCAACACTTAAATAATGAAATCACTATTCTTTTCTTACTTTTCTTCTTCACTTTACTTTTAAAAATAACTACTTACTCTTTATAACTCTTATCAAAGCTTGAACACTTAAATAATGAAATCACTATTCTTTTCTTACTTTTCTTCTTCACTTTACTTTTAAAACTAATTACTTACTCTTTATAACTCTTATCAAAGCTTCAACACTTAAATAATGAAATTACTCTTATTTTCTTACTTTTCTTCTTCACTTTACTTTTAAAACTAACTACTTACTCTTTATTACTCTTATCAAAGCTTCAACACTTAAATAATGAAATTACTCTTATTTTCTTACTTTTCTTCTTCACTTTACTTTTAAAAATAACTACTTACTCTTTATAACTCTTATCAAAGCTTCAACACTTAAATAATGAAATTACTATTATTTTTTTACTTTTCTTCTTCACTTTACTTTTAAAACTAACTACTTAGTCTTTATAACTCTTATCAAAGCTTAAACACTTAAATAATGAAATTACTCTTATTTTCTTACTTTTCTTCTTCACTTTACTTTTAAAACTCACTACTTACTCTTTTCTTATCAAAGCTTCAACACTTAAAAACTGAAATTACTCTTCTTTTCTTACTTTTCTTCTTCACTTTACTTTTAAAACTAGTACTTACTGTTTATAACTCTTATCAAAGCATCAACGCTTAAATAACGAAATTACTCTTCTTTTCTTACTTTTCTTCTTCACTTTACTTTTAAGACTAATTACCGTCTCTTTATAACTCTTATCTAAGCCTAAACATTTAAAAACCGAAATCTCTCTTCTTTTCTTACTTTTCTTCTTCACTTTACTTTTAAAACTAACTACTTACTGTTTATAACTCTTATCAAAGCTTCAACATTTAAAAACTGAAATTACTATTCTTTTCTTACTTTTCTTCTTCACTTTACTTTTAAAACTAACTACTTCTCTTTATAACTCTTATCTAAGCCTAAACATTTAAAAACCGAAATTACTCTTCTTTTCTTACTTTTCTTCTTCACTTTACTTTTAAAACTAGTACTTATTGTTTATAACTCTTATAAAAGCTTCAACACTTAAATAATGAAATTACTCTTCTTTTCTTACTTTTCTTCTTCACTTTACTTTTAAAACTCACTACTTACTCTTTTCTTATCAAAGCTTCAACACTTAAAAACTGAAATTACTCTTCTTTTCTTACTTTTCTTCTTCACTTTACTTTTAAAACTCACTACTTACTCTTTTCTTATCAAAGCTTCAACACTTAAAAACTGAAATTACTCTTCTTTTCTTACTTTTCTTCTTCACTTTACTTTTAAAACTCACTACTTACTCTTTTCTTATCAAAGCTTCAACACTTAAAAACTGAATCTACTCTTCTTTTCTTACTTTTCTTCTTCACTTTAATTTTTTTACTACACTCTTAATAACTCTTATCAAAGATTCAACACTTAAAAACTGAATCTACTCTTCTTTTCTTACTTTTCTTCTTCACTTTACTTTTAAAACTCACTACTTACTCTTTTCTTATCAAAGCTTCAACACTTAAAAAATGAAATTACTCTTCTTTTCTTACTTTTCTTCTTCACTTTACTTTTAAAACTCACTACTTACTCTTTTCTTATCAAAGCTTCAACACTTAAAAACTGAAATTACTATTCTTTTCTTACTTTTCTTCTTCACTTTACTTTTAAAACTCACTACTTACTCTTTTCTTATCAAAGCTTCAACACTTAAAAACTGAAATTACTCTTCTTTTCTTACTTTTCTTCTTCACTTTACTTTTAAAACTCACTACTTACTCTTTTCTTATCAAAGCTTCAACACTTAAAAACTGAATCTACTCTTCTTTTCTTACTTTTCTTCTTCACTTTACTTTTAAAAATAACTACTTACTCTTTATAACTCTTATCAAAGCTTCAACAATTAAATAATGAAATTACTCTTATTTTCTTACTTTTCTTCTTCACTTTACTTTTAAAACTAACTACTTACTCTTTTCTTAACAAAGCTTCAACACTTAAAAACTGAAATTACTCTTCTTTTCTTACTTTTCTTCTTCACTTTACTTTTAAAACTCACTACTTACTCTTTTCTTATCAAAGCTTCAACACTTAAAAACTGAATCTACTCTTCTTTTCTTACTTTTCTTCTTCACTTTAATTTTTTTACTACACTCTTAATAACTCTTATCAAAGATTCAACACTTAAAAACTGAAATTACTCTTCTTTTCTTACTTTTCTTCTTCACTTTACTTTTAAAACTAACTACTTACTCTTTTCTTATCAAAGCTTCAACACTTAAAAACTGAAATTACTCTTCTTTTCTTACTTTTCTTCTTCACTTTACTTTTAAAACTCACTACTTACTCTTTATAACTCTTATCTAAGCCTAAACATTTAAAAACCGAAATTACTCTTCTTTTCTTACTTTTCTTCTTCACTTTACTTTTAAAACTCACTACTTACTCTTTTCTTATCAAAGCTTCAACACTTAAATAATGAAATCACTCTTCTTTTCTTACTTTTCTTCTTCACTTTACTTTTAAAACTCACTACTTACTCTTTTCTTATAAAAGCTTCAACACTTAAAAACTGAAATTACTCTTCTTTTCTTACTTTTCTTCTTCACTTTACTTTTAAAACTCACTACTTACTCTTTTCTTATCAAAGCTTCAACACTTAAAAACTGAAATTACTCTTCTTTTCTTACTTTTCTTCTTCACTTTACTTTTAAAACTCACTACTTACTCTTTTCTTATCAAAGCTTCAACATTTAAAAACCGAAATTACTCTTCTTTTCTTACTTTTCTTCTTCACTTTACTTTTAAAACTAACTACTTACTCTTTTCTTATCAAAGCTTCAACACTTAAAAACTGAAATTACTCTTCTGTTCTTACTTTTCTTCTTCACTTTACTTTTAAAACTCACTACTTACTCTTTATAACTCTTATCAAAGCTTCAACACTTAAAAACTGAAATTACTCTTCTTTTCTTACTTTTCTTCTTCACTTTACTTTTAAAACTCACTACTTACTCTTTTCTTATCAAAGCTTCAACACTTAAAAACTGAATCTACTCTTCTTTTCTTACTTTTCTTCTTCACTTTAATTTTTTTACTACACTCTTAATAACTCTTATCAAAGATTCAACACTTAAAAACTGAAATTACTCTTCTTTTCTTACTTTTCTTCTTCACTTTACTTTTAAAACAACTACTTACTCTTTTCTTATCAAAGCTTCAACACTTAAAAACTGAAATTACTCTTCTTTTCTTACTTTTCTTCTTCACTTTACTTTTAAAACTCACTACTTACTCTTTTCTTATCAAAGCTTCAACACTTAAAAACTGAAATTACTCTTCTGTTCTTACTTTTCTTCTTCACTTTACTTTTAAAACTCACTACTTACTCTTTATAACTCTTATCAAAGCTTCAACACTTAAAAACTGAAATTACTCTTCTTTTCTTACTTTTCTTCTTCACTTTACTTTTAAAACTCACTACTTACTCTTTTCTTATCAAAGCTTCAACACTTAAAAACTGAATCTACTCTTCTTTTCTTACTTTTCTTCTTCACTTTAATTTTTTTACTACACTCTTAATAACTCTTATCAAAGATTCAACACTTAAAAACTGAATCTACTCTTCTTTTCTTACTTTTCTTCTTCACTTTACTTTTAAAACTCACTACTTACTCTTTTCTTATCAAAGCTTCAACACTTAAATAATGAATCTACTCATCTTTTCTTACTTTTCTTCTTCACTTTAATTTTTATACTACACTCTTAATAACTCTTATCAAAGATTCAACACTTAAAAACTGAATCTACTCTTCTTTTCTTACTTTTCTTCTTCACTTTACTTTTAAAACTCACTACTTACTCTTTTCTTATCAAAGCTTCAACACTTAAAAACTGAAATTACTCTTCTTTTCTTACTTTTCTTCTTCACTTTACTTTTAAAACTAGTACTTACTGTTTATAACTCTTATAAAAGCTTCAACACTTAAATAATGAAATTACTCTTCTTTTCTTACTTTTCTTCTTCACTTTAATTTTTTTACTACACTCTTAATAACTCTTATCAAAGATTCAACACTTAAAAACTGAATCTACTCTTCTTTTCTTACTTTTCTTCTTCACTTTACTTTTAAAACTCACTACTTACTCTTTTCTTATCAAAGCTTCAACACTTAAATAATGAATCTACTCTTCTTTTCTTACTTTTCTTCTTCACTTTAATTTTTATACTACACTCTTAATAACTCTTATCAAAGATTCAACACTTAAAAACTGAATCTACTCTTCTTTTCTTACTTTTCTTCTTCACTTTACTTTTAAAACTCACTACTTACTCTTTTCTTATCAAAGCTTCAACACTTAAATAATGAATCTACTCTTCTTTTCTTACTTTTCTTCTTCACTTTACTTTTAAAACTCACTACTTACTCTTTTCTTATCAAAGCTTCAACACTTAAAAACTGAATCTACTCTTCTTTTCTTACTTTTCTTCTTCACTTTACTTTTAAAACTCACTACTTACTCTTTTCTTATCAAAGCTTCAACACTTAAAAACTGAAATTACTCTTCTTTTCTTACTTTTCTTCTTCACTTTACTTTTAAAACTCACTACTTACTCTTTTCTTATCAAAGCTTCAACACTTAAAAACTGAATCTACTCTTCTTTTCTTACTTTTCTTCTTCACTTTAATTTTTTTACTACACTCTTAATAACTCTTATCAAAGATTCAACACTTAAAAACTGAATCTACTCTTCTTTTCTTACTTTTCTTCTTCACTTTAATTTTTTTACTACACTCTTAATAACTCTTATCAAAGATTCAACACTTAAATAATGAATCTACTCTTCTTTTCTTACTTTTCTTCTTCACTTTAATTTTTATACTACACTCTTAATAACTCTTATCAAAGATTCAACACTTAAAAACTGAATCTACTCTTCTTTTCTTACTTTTCTTCTTCACTTTACTTTTAAAACTCACTACTTACTCTTTTCTTATCAAAGCTTCAACACTTAAAAACTGAAATTACTCTTCTTTTCTTACTTTTCTTCTTCACTTTACTTTTAAAACTAGTACTTACTGTTTATAGCTCTTATAAAAGCTTCAACACTTAAATAATGAAATTACTCTTCTTTTCTTACTTTTCTTCTTCACTTTACTTTTAAAACTCACTACTTACTCTTTTCTTATCAAAGCTTCAACACTTAAAAACTGAAATTACTCTTCTTTTCTTACTTTTCTTCTTCACTTTACTTTTAAAACTCACTACTTACTCTTTTCTTATCAAAGCTTCAACACTTAAAAACTGAAATTACTCTTCTTTTCTTACTTTTCTTCTTCACTTTACTTTTAAAACTAACTACTTACTCTTTTCTTATCAAAGCTTCAACACTTAAAAACTGAAATTACTCTTCTTTTCTTACTTTTCTTCTTCACTTTACTTTTAAAACTCACTACTTAATAACTCTTATCAAAGCTTCAACACTTAAAAACTGAAATTACTCTTCTTTTCTTACTTTTCTTCTTCACTTTACTTTTAAAACTCACTACTTACTCTTTTCTTATCAAAGCTTCAACACTTAAAAACTGAATCTACTCTTCTTTTCTTACTTTTCTTCTTCACTTTAATTTTTTTACTACACTCTTAATAACTCTTATCAAAGATTCAACACTTAAAAACTGAATCTACTCTTCTTTTCTTACTTTTCTTCTTCACTTTACTTTTAAAACTCACTACTTACTCTTTTCTTATCAAAGCTTCAACACTTAAATAATGAATCTACTCTTCTTTTCTTACTTTTCTTCTTCACTTTAATTTTTATACTACACTCTTAATAACTCTTATCAAAGATTCAACACTTAAAAACTGAATCTACTCTTCTTTTCTTACTTTTCTTCTTCACTTTACTTTTAAAACTAACTACTGTCTCTTTATAACTCTTATCTAAGCCTAAACATTTAAAAACCGAAATTACTCTTCTTTTCTTACTTTTCTTCTTCACTTTACTTTTAAAACTCACTACTTACTCTTTTCTTATCAAAGCTTCAACATTTAAAAACTGAAATTACTCTTCTTTTCTTACTTTTCTTCTTCACTTTACTTTTAAAACTCACTACTTACTCTTTTCTTATCAAAGCTTCAACACTTAAATAATGAAATCTCTCTTCTTTTCTTACTTTTCTTCTTCACTTTACTTTTAAAACTCACTACTTACTCTTTTCTTATCAAAGCTTCAACACTTAAAAACTGAAATTACTCTTCTTTTCTTACTTTTCTTCTTCACTTTACTTTTAAAACTCACTACTTACTCTTTATAACTCTTATCTAAGCCTAAACATTTAAAAACCGAAATTACTCTTCTTTTCTTACTTTTCTTCTTCACTTTACTTTTAAAACTCACTACTTACTCTTTTCTTATCAAAGCTTCAACACTTAAAAACTGAAATTACTCTTCTTTTCTTACTTTTCTTCTTCACTTTACTTTTAAAACTCACTACTTACTCTTTTCTTATAAAAGCTTCAACACTTAAAAACTGAAATTACTCTTCTTTTCTTACTTTTCTTCTTCACTTTAATTTTTTTACTACACTCTTAATAACTCTTATCAAAGATTCAACACTTAAAAACTGAATCTACTCTTCTTTTCTTACTTTTCTTCTTCACTTTACTTTTAAAACTCACTACTTACTCTTTTCTTATCAAAGCTTCAACACTTAAATAATGAATCTACTCTTCTTTTCTTACTTTTCTTCTTCACTTTAATTTTTATACTACACTCTTAATAACTCTTATCAAAGATTCAACACTTAAAAACTGAATCTACTCTTCTTTTCTTACTTTTCTTCTTCACTTTACTTTTAAAACTAACTACTGTCTCTTTATAACTCTTATCTAAGCCTAAACATTTAAAAACCGAAATTACTCTTCTTTTCTTACTTTTCTTCTTCACTTTACTTTTAAAACTCACTACTTACTCTTTTCTTATCAAAGCTTCAACACTTAAATAATGAAATCTCTCTTCTTTTCTTACTTTTCTTCTTCACTTTACTTTTAAAACTCACTACTTACTCTTTTCTTATCAAAGCTTCAACACTTAAATAATGAAATCTCTCTTCTTTTCTTACTTTTCTTCTTCACTTTACTTTTAAAACTCACTACTTACTCTTTTCTTATCAAAGCTTCAACACTTAAAAACTGAAATTACTCTTCTTTTCTTACTTTTCTTCTTCACTTTACTTTTAAAACTCACTACTTACTCTTTTCTTATCAAAGCTTCAACACTTAAATAATGAAATTACTCTTCTTTTCTTACTTTTCTTCTTCACTTTACTTTTAAAACTCACTACTTACTCTTTTCTTATCAAAGCTTCAACACTTAAAAACTGAAATTACTCTTCTTTTCTTACTTTTCTTCTTCACTTTACTTTTAAAACTCACTACTTACTCTTTTCTTATCAAAGCTTCAACACTTAAAAACTGAAATTACTCTTCTTTTCTTACTTTTCTTCTTCACTTTACTTTTAAAACTCACTACTTACTCTTTTCTTATCAAAGCTTCAACACTTAAAAACTGAATCTACTCTTCTTTTCTTACTTTTCTTCTTCACTTTAATTTTTTTACTACACTCTTAATAACTCTTATCAAAGATTCAACACTTAAAAACTGAATCTACTCTTCTTTTCTTACTTTTCTTCTTCACTTTACTTTTAAAACTCACTACTTACTCTTTTCTTATCAAAGCTTCAACACTTAAATAATGAATCTACTCTTCTTTTCTTACTTTTCTTCTTCACTTTAATTTTTATACTACACTCTTAATAACTCTTATCAAAGATTCAACACTTAAAAACTGAATCTACTCTTCTTTTCTTACTTTTCTTCTTCACTTTACTTTTAAAACTCACTACTTACTCTTTTCTTATCAAAGCTTCAACACTTAAATAATGAATCTACTCTTCTTTTCTTACTTTTCTTCTTCACTTTACTTTTAAAACTCACTACTTACTCTTTTCTTATCAAAGCTTCAACACTTAAAAACTGAATCTACTCTTCTTTTCTTACTTTTCTTCTTCACTTTAATTTTTTTACTACACTCTTAATAACTCTTATCAAAGATTCAACACTTAAATAATGAATCTACTCTTCTTTTCTTACTTTTCTTCTTCACTTTACTTTTAAAACTCACTACTTACTCTTTTCTTATCAAAGCTTCAACACTTAAAAACTGAATCTACTCTTCTTTTCTTACTTTTCTTCTTCACTTTACTTTTAAAACTAACTACTGTCTCTTTATAACTCTTATCTAAGCCTAAACATTTAAAAACCGAAATTACTCTTCTTTTCTTACTTTTCTTCTTCACTTTACTTTTAAAACTCACTACTTACTCTTTTCTTATCAAAGCTTCAACACTTAAAAACTGAAATTACTCTTCTTTTCTTACTTTTCTTCTTCACTTTACTTTTAAAACTCACTACTTACTCTTTTCTTATCAAAGCTTCAACACTTAAAAACCGAAATTACTCTTCTTTTCTTACTTTTCTTCTTCACTTTAATTTTTTTACTACACTCTTAATAACTCTTATCAAAGATTCAACACTTAAATAATGAAATTACTCTTCTTTTCTTACTTTTCTTCTTCACTTTACTTTTAAAACTCACTACTTACTCTTTTCTTATAAAAGCTTCAACACTTAAAAACTGAAATTACTCTTCTTTTCTTACTTTTCTTCTTCACTTTACTTTTAAAACTCACTACTTACTCTTTTCTTATCAAAGCTTCAACACTTAAAAACTGAAATTACTCTTCTTTTCTTACTTTTCTTCTTCACTTTACTTTTAAAACTCACTACTTACTCTTTTCTTATCAAAGCTTCAACACTTAAAAACTGAATCTACTCTTCTTTTCTTACTTTTCTTCTTCACTTTAATTTTTTTACTACACTCTTAATAACTCTTATCAAAGATTCAACACTTAAAAACTGAATCTACTCTTCTTTTCTTACTTTTCTTCTTCACTTTACTTTTAAAACTCACTACTTACTCTTTTCTTATCAAAGCTTCAACACTTAAATAATGAATCTACTCTTCTTTTCTTACTTTTCTTCTTCACTTTAATTTTTATACTACACTCTTAATAACTCTTATCAAAGATTCAACACTTAAAAACTGAATCTACTCTTCTTTTCTTACTTTTCTTCTTCACTTTACTTTTAAAACTAACTACTGTCTCTTTATAACTCTTATCTAAGCCTAAACATTTAAAAACCGAAATTACTCTTCTTTTCTTACTTTTCTTCTTCACTTTACTTTTAAAACTCACTACTTACTCTTTTCTTATCAAAGCTTCAACACTTAAATAATGAAATCTCTCTTCTTTTCTTACTTTTCTTCTTCACTTTACTTTTAAAACTCACTACTTACTCTTTTCTTATCAAAGCTTCAACACTTAAATAATGAAATCTCTCTTCTTTTCTTACTTTTCTTCTTCACTTTACTTTTAAAAATAACTACTTACTCTTTATAACTCTTATCAAAGCTACAACACTTAAAAACCGAAATTACTCTTCTTTTCTTACTTTTCTTCTTCACTTTACTTTTAAAACTAGTACTTACTGTTTATAACTCTTATAAAAGCTTCAACACTTAAATAATGAAATTACTCTTCTTTTCTTACTTTTCTTCTTCACTTTAATTTTTTTACTACACTCTTAATAACTCTTATCAAAGATTCAACACTTAAAAACTGAATCTACTCTTCTTTTCTTACTTTTCTTCTTCACTTTACTTTTAAAACTCACTACTTACTCTTTTCTTATCAAAGCTTCAACACTTAAATAATGATTCTACTCTTCTTTTCTTACTTTTCTTCTTCACTTTAATTTTTTTACTACACTCTTAATAACTCTTATCAAAGATTCAACACTTAAAAACTGAATCTACTCTTCTTTTCTTACTTTTCTTCTTCACTTTAATTTTTTTACTACACTCTTAATAACTCTTATCAAAGATTCAACACTTAAATAATGAATCTACTCTTCTTTTCTTACTTTTCTTCTTCACTTTAATTTTTATACTACACTCTTAATAACTCTTATCAAAGATTCAACACTTAAAAACTGAATCTACTCTTCTTTTCTTACTTTTCTTCTTCACTTTACTTTTAAAACTCACTACTTACTCTTTTCTTATCAAAGCTTCAACACTTAAAAACTGAAATTACTCTTCTTTTCTTACTTTTCTTCTTCACTTTACTTTTAAAACTCACTACTTACTCTTTTCTTATCAAAGCTTCAACACTTAAAAACTGAATCTACTCTTCTTTTCTTACTTTTCTTCTTCACTTTAATTTTTTTACTACACTCTTAATAACTCTTATCAAAGATTCAACACTTAAAAACTGAATCTACTCTTCTTTTCTTACTTTTCTTCTTCACTTTAATTTTTTTACTATACTCTTAATAACTCTTATCAAAGATTCAACACTTAAATAATGAATCTACTCTTCTTTTCTTACTTTTCTTCTTCACTTTAATTTTTATACTACACTCTTAATAACTCTTATCAAAGATTCAACACTTAAAAACTGAATCTACTCTTCTTTTCTTACTTTTCTTCTTCACTTTACTTTTAAAACTCACTACTTACTCTTTTCTTATCAAAGCTTCAACACTTAAAAACTGAAATTACTCTTCTTTTCTTACTTTTCTTCTTCACTTTACTTTTAAAACTAGTACTTACTGTTTATAGCTCTTATAAAAGCTTCAACACTTAAATAATGAAATTACTCTTCTTTTCTTACTTTTCTTCTTCACTTTACTTTTAAAACTCACTACTTACTCTTTTCTTATCAAAGCTTCAACACTTAAAAACTGAAATTACTCTTCTTTTCTTACTTTTCTTCTTCACTTTACTTTTAAAACTCACTACTTACTCTTTTCTTATCAAAGCTTCAACACTTAAAAACTGAAATTACTCTTCTTTTCTTACTTTTCTTCTTCACTTTACTTTTAAAACTCACTACTTACTCTTTTCTTATCAAAGCTTCAACATTTAAAAACCGAAATTACTCTTCTTTTCTTACTTTTCTTCTTCACTTTACTTTTAAAACTAACTACTTACTCTTTTCTTATCAAAGCTTCAACACTTAAATAATGAAATTACTCTTCTTTTCTTACTTTTCTTCTTCACTTTACTTTTAAAACTCACTACTTACTCTTTTCTTATCAAAGCTTCAACACTTAAAAACTGAAATTACTCTTCTTTTCTTACTTTTCTTCTTCACTTTACTTTTAAAACTAACTACTGTCTCTTTATAACTCTTATCTAAGCCTAAACATTTAAAAACCGAAATTACTCTTCTTTTCTTACTTTTCTTCTTCACTTTACTTTTAAAACTCACTACTTACTCTTTTCTTATCAAAGCTTCAACACTTAAAAACTGAATCTACTCTTCTTTTCTTACTTTTCTTCTTCACTTTACTTTTAAAACTCACTACTTACTCTTTTCTTATCAAAGCTTCAACACTTAAAAACCGAAATTACTCTTCTTTTCTTACTTTTCTTCTTCACTTTACTTTTAAAACTCACTACTTACTCTTTTCTTATCAAAGCTTCAACACTTAAAAACTGAATCTACTCTTCTTTTCTTACTTTTCTTCTTCACTTTAATTTTAAAACTCACTACTTACTCTTTTCTTATCAAAGCTTCAACACTTAAAAACTGAATCTACTCTTCTTTTCTTACTTTTCTTCTTCACTTTACTTTTAAAACTCACTACTTACTCTTTTCTTATCAAAGCTTTAACACTTAAATAATGAAATTACTCTTCTTTTCTTACTTTTCTTCTTCACTTTACTTTTAAAACTCACTACTTACTCTTTTCTTATCAAAGCTTCAACACTTAAAAACTGAAATTACTCTTCTTTTCTTACTTTTCTTCTTCACTTTACTTTTAAAACTCACTACTTACTCTTTTCTTATCAAAGCTTCAACACTTAAAAACTGAATCTACTCTTCTTTTCTTACTTTTCTTCTTCACTTTAATTTTTTTACTACACTCTTAATAACTCTTATCAAAGATTCAACACTTAAAAACTGAATCTACTCTTCTTTTCTTACTTTTCTTCTTCACTTTACTTTTAAAACTCACTACTTACTCTTTTCTTATCAAAGCTTCAACACTTAAAAACTGAAATTACTCTTCTTTTCTTACTTTTCTTCTTCACTTTAATTTTTATACTACACTCTTAATAACTCTTATCAAAGATTCAACACTTAAAAACTGAATCTACTCTTCTTTTCTTACTTTTCTTCTTCACTTTACTTTTAAAAATAACTACTTACTCTTTATAACTCTTATCAAAGCTACAACACTTAAAAACCGAAATTACTCTTCTTTTCTTACTTTTCTTCTTCACTTTACTTTTAAAACTCACTACTTACTCTTTTCTTATCAAAGCTTCAACACTTAAAAACTGAAATTACTCTTCTTTTCTTACTTTTCTTCTTCACTTTACTTTTAAAACTCACTACTTACTCTTTTCTTATCAAAGCTTCAACACTTAAAAACTGAAATTACTCTTCTTTTCTTACTTTTCTTCTTCACTTTACTTTTAAAACTCACTACTTACTCTTTTCTTATCAAAGCTTCAACACTTAAAAACTGAAATTACTCTTCTTTTCTTACTTTTCTTCTTCACTTTACTTTTAAAACTCACTACTTACTCTTTTCTTATCAAAGCTTCAACACTTAAAAACTGAAATTACTCTTCTTTTCTTACTTTTCTTCTTCACTTTACTTTTAAAACTCACTACTTACTCTTTTCTTATCAAAGCTTCAACACTTAAATAATGAAATTACTCTTCTTTTCTTACTTTTCTTCTTCACTTTACTTTTAAAACTCACTACTTACTCTTTTCTTATCAAAGCTTCAACACTTAAAAACTGAAATTACTCTTCTTTTCTTACTTTTCTTCTTCACTTTACTTTTAAAACTCACTACTTACTCTTTTCTTATCAAAGCTTCAACACTTAAAAACTGAAATCTCTCTTCTTTTCTTACTTTTCTTCTTCACTTTACTTTTAAAAATAACTACTTACTCTTTATAACTCTTATCAAAGCTTCAACACTTAAAAACTGAAATCTCTCTTCTTTTCTTACTTTTCTTCTTCACTTTACTTTTAAAACTCACTACTTACTCTTTTCTTATCAAAGCTTCAACATTTAAAAACTGAAATTACTCTTCTTTTCTTACTTTTCTTCTTCACTTTACTTTTAAAACTAGTACTTATTGTTTATAACTCTTATAAAAGCTTCAACACTTAAATAATGAAATTACTCTTCTTTTCTTACTTTTCTTCTTCACTTTACTTTTAAAACTCACTACTTACTCTTTTCTTATCAAAGCTTCAACACTTAAAAACTGAAATCTCTCTTCTTTTCTTACTTTTCTTCTTCACTTTACTTTTAAAAATAACTACTTACTGTTTATAACTCTTATCAAAGCTTCAACAATTAAATAATGAAATTACTCTTCTTTTCTTACTTTTCTTCTTCACTTTACTTTTAAAACTCACTACTTACTCTTTTCTTATCAAAGCTTCAACACTTAAATAATGAAATTACTCTTCTTTTCTTACTTTTCTTCTTCACTTTACTTTTAAAACTAGTACTTATTGTTTATAACTCTTATAAAAGCTTCAACACTTAAAAACTGAAATTACTCTTCTTTTCTTACTTTTCTTCTTCACTTTACTTTTAAAACTCACTACTTACTCTTTTCTTATCAAAGCTTCAACACTTAAAAACCGAAATTACTCTTCTTTTCTTACTTTTCTTCTTCACTTTACTTTTAAAACTAACTACTTACTCTTTTCTTATCAAAGCTTCAACACTTAAAAACTGAAATCTCTCTTCTGTTCTTACTTTTCTTCTTCACTTTACTTTTAAAACTCACTACTTACTCTTTTCTTATCAAAGCTTCAACACTTAAAAACTGAAATTACTCTTCTTTTCTTACTTTTCTTCTTCACTTTACTTTTAAAACTCACTACTTACTCTTTTCTTATCAAAGCTTCAACACTTAAAAACTGAAATTACTCTTCTTTTCTTACTTTTCTTCTTCACTTTACTTTTAAAACTCACTACTTACTCTTTTCTTATCAAAGCTTCAACATTTAAAAACTGAAATTACTCTTCTTTTCTTACTTTTCTTCTTCACTTTACTTTTAAAACTCACTACTTACTCTTTTCTTATCAAAGCTTCAACACTTAAATAATGAAATCTCTCTTCTTTTCTTACTTTTCTTCTTCACTTTACTTTTAAAACTCACTACTTACTCTTTTCTTATCAAAGCTTCAACACTTAAATAATGAAATTACTCTTCTTTTCTTACTTTTCTTCTTCACTTTACTTTTAAAACTCACTACTTACTCTTTTCTTATCAAAGCTTCAACACTTAAAAACTGAAATTACTCTTCTTTTCTTACTTTTCTTCTTCACTTTACTTTTAAAACTCACTACTTACTCTTTTCTTATCAAAGCTTCAACACTTAAAAACTGAAATTACTCTTCTTCTCTTACTTTTCTTCTTCACTTTACTTTTAAAACTCACTACTTACTCTTTTCTTATCAAAGCTTCAACACTTAAAAACTGAAATCTCTCTTCTTTTCTTACTTTTCTTCTTCACTTTACTTTTAAAACTCACTACTTACTCTTTTCTTATCAAAGCTTCAACATTTAAAAACTGAAATTACTCTTCTTTTCTTACTTTTCTTCTTCACTTTACTTTTAAAACTCACTACTTACTCTTTTCTTATCAAAGCTTCAACACTTAAATAATGAAATCTCTCTTCTTTTCTTACTTTTCTTCTTCACTTTACTTTTAAAACTCACTACTTACTCTTTTCTTATCAAAGCTTCAACACTTAAATAATGAAATTACTCTTCTTTTCTTACTTTTCTTCTTCACTTTACTTTTAAAACTCACTACTTACTCTTTTCTTATCAAAGCTTCAACACTTAAAAACTGAAATTACTCTTCTTTTCTTACTTTTCTTCTTCACTTTACTTTTAAAACTCACTACTTACTCTTTTCTTATCAAAGCTTCAACACTTAAAAACTGAAATTACTCTTCTTTTCTTACTTTTCTTCTTCACTTTACTTTTAAAACTCACTACTTACTCTTTTCTTATCAAAGCTTCAACACTTAAAAACTGAAATTACTCTTCTTTTCTTACTTTTCTTCTTCACTTTACTTTTAAAACTCACTACTTACTCTTTTCTTATCAAAGCTTCAACACTTAAAAACTGAAATCTCTCTTCTGTTCTTACTTTTCTTCTTCACTTTACTTTTAAAACTCACTACTTACTCTTTTCTTATCAAAGCTTCAACACTTAAAAACTGAAATTACTCTTCTTTTCTTACTTTTCTTCTTCACTTTACTTTTAAAACTCACTACTTACTCTTTTCTTATCAAAGCTTCAACACTTAAAAACTGAAATTACTCTTCTTTTCTTACTTTTCTTCTTCACTTTACTTTTAAAACTAACTACTTACTCTTTATAACTCTTATCAAAGCTTCAACACTTAAATAATGAAATCACTCATATTTTCTTACTTTTCTTCTTCACTTTACTTTTAAAACTAACTACTGTCTCTTTATAACTCTTATCTAAGCCTAAACATTTAAAAACCGAAATTACTCTTCTTTTCTTACTTTTCTTCTTCACTTTACTTTTAAAACTAGTACTTATTCTTTATAACTCTTATCAAAGCTTCAACACTTAAATAATGAAATTACTCTTCTTTTCTTACTTTTCTTCTTCACTTTACTTTTAAAACTCACTACTTACTCTTTTCTTATCAAAGCTTCAACACTTAAAAACTGAAATTACTCTTCTTTTCTTACTTTTCTTCTTCACTTTACTTTTAAAACTCACTACTTACTCTTTTCTTATCAAAGCTTCAACACTTAAAAACTGAAATTACTCTTCTTCTCTTACTTTTCTTCTTCACTTTACTTTTAAAACTCACTACTTACTCTTTTCTTATCAAAGCTTCAACACTTAAAAACTGAAATCTCTCTTCTTTTCTTACTTTTCTTCTTCACTTTACTTTTAAAACTCACTACTTACTCTTTTCTTATCAAAGCTTCAACACTTAAAAACTGAAATTACTCTTCTTTTCTTACTTTTCTTCTTCACTTTACTTTTAAAACTCACTACTTACTCTTTTCTTATCAAAGCTTCAACATTTAAAAACTGAAATTACTCTTCTTTTCTTACTTTTCTTCTTCACTTTACTTTTAAAACTCACTACTTACTCTTTTCTTATCAAAGCTTCAACACTAAAATAATGAAATCTCTCTTCTTTTCTTACTTTTCTTCTTCACTTTACTTTTAAAACTAACTACTTACTCTTTATAACTCTTATCAAAGCTTAAACACTTAAATAATGAAATTACTCATATTTTCTTACTTTTCTTCTTCACTTTACTTTTAAAACTAACTACTTACTCTTTATAACTCTTATCAAAGCTTCAACACTTAAATAATGAAATTACTCTTATTTTCTTACTTTTCTTCTTCACTTTTCTTTTAAAACTAACTACTTACTCTTTATAACTTATCAAAGCTTAAACATTTAAAAACTGAAATTACTATTCTTTTCTTACTTTTCTTCTTCACTTTACTTTTAAAAATAACTACTTACTCTTTATAACTCTTATCAAAGCTACAACACTTAAAAACCGAAATTACTCTTCTTTTCTTACTTTTCTTCTTCACTTTACTTTTAAAACTAGTACTTATTCTTTATAACTCTTATCAAAGCTTCAACACTTAAATAATGAAATTACTCATATTTTCTTACTTTTCTTCTTCACTTTTCTTTTAAAACTAACTACTTACTCTTTATAACTCTTATCAAAGCTTCAACACTTAAATAATGAAATCACTCATATTTTCTTACTTTTCTTCTTCACTTTTCTTTTAAAACTAACTACTTACTCTTTATAACTCTTATGTAAGCTTAAACATTTAAATAATGAAATTACTCTTCTTTTCTTACTTTTCTTCTTCACTTTACTTTTAATACTAACTACTTACTCTTTATAACGCTTATCTAAGCTTCAACACTTAAATAATGAAATTACTCTTCTTTTCTTACTTTTCTTCTTCACTTTACTTTTAAAAATAACTACTTACTCTTTATAACTCTTATCAAAGCTACAACACTTAAAAACCGAAATTACTCTTCTTTTCTTACTTTTCTTCTTCACTTTACTTTTAAAACTAACTACTTACTCTTTATAACTCTTATAAAAGCTTAAACACTTAAATAATGAAATTACTCTTATTTTCTTACTTTTCTTCTTCACTTTTCTTTTAATACTAACTACTTACTCTTTATAACTCTTATCAAAGCTTCAACACTTAAATAATGAAATTACTCTTATTTTCTTACTTTTCTTCTTCACTTTACTTTTAAAACTAACTACTTACTCTTTATAACTCTTATCAAAGCTTCAACAATTAAATAATGAAATTACTCTTATTTTCTTACTTTTCTTCTTCACTTTACTTTTAAAACTCACTACTTACTCTTTTCTTATCAAAGCTTCAACACTTAAATAATGAAATTACTCTTATTTTCTTACTTTTCTTCTTCACTTTACTTTTAAAACTAACTACTTACTCTTTATAACTCTTATCAAAGCTTAAACACTTAAATAATGAAATCACTCATATTTTCTTACTTTTCTTCTTCACTTTACTTTTAAAAATAACTACTTACTCTTTATAACTCTTATCAAAGCTACAACACTTAAAAACCGAAATTACTCTTCTTTTCTTACTTTTCTTCTTCACTTTA